>JALLBJ010000060.1:0-65955 GCA_036940105.1 Skeletonema potamos
AGGCAGCGGGTGCACCCATTGACGTAGACATATTAGAAATTAAATTAACGGCTTATTGCCAATGAGGCCGATTGCGATTACGTTCAATATAACCATTTCTCACCCTAGCCCCTCCACCTCTTGCTGCTTCGATTCTCATGTTGGATTCTGCCAGTTTTACTACTCCATAAACACCTCCAGCAGCAGCAGAATAAATGGCAAGCAGATACGTAGATACAAAGGCAAATGCGGCAGAACTTGCGCTCACAAAGAAGAATAGAGCCGTCAAAGGATTTGCTTGATAAGTGGATATGATGGACCAAAGACCAAAGATGAAGATGAAGAGTGCCATAACTAATCCCATACTGAAATTGATAAGAACTTGCATTAGCATTTTCAGCCCATACTCGATGAATGATTCATCACGTCTCATCGAGCGCATGCCCATAAAGAGAGCGTCCCACCACGATTGTCTCTTCGCAAATTGTTTGCCACTGTTAAAATAGTCCCAAAAGCTATCTTTCACTTCGTTCACACCCACTTCTGAGAGTAGTCCAGCAACAGATTTAGCGTCGCTCATTCGTGCATTTCCCTCTGCCTTGATCTCATCCCACTCATTCTTTCGCCTCTCCATAATTGCTCTGTAGTGTTGACAATGTGAATCACACGATAACCATCCCTTCGAATGATAGTAGTTAGCGTATGCTGTGTGATATTTTGATGCTGCTGTATATTCCGCCTGCAGATCAATGGAATTCATGATTTGGTTGTATTGTCGTTGCTGGTCGAGTGTTAGCTTCGTCCCAGATCCTAAGAGAACTAACACGCATAAAATGGACATGCCATAAACGTAGCTGAACGTAACGACTTTGTGCCGCTTCGCAAAGCCTTTCGCAGCCGTGACGATAGCAGAGCCAACATCACTGACAACGATGGAATCCGCTTGATGATTATTCATTTTGAACTAGTACTGCTTGAAGTCGACGCGTTGTTTATTTGTTTAGTGTCGTCGTTTTTTGCGGCGAGAGAAAAACGAAGATTTCCGTGACTGTGTGTGCTGTGATCGAAGCCTAAGTACCTACTGAGTCTAAGTAAGTACCATAACGAACAGCGCTCTCTTCTCCATGGCGACATGGGCAGCTTGTGTAATAGAGCTACATCATAGATATTATTATGAGGTGTTCATTATGTTTCTTCCTGCTGCTGATCTATGTGATCGTCTCCGTTGCTGCCCAACAGTGCGTTGACACCACAGAAGTAGAAACTGGCTTCTTTGCATGGGACGTAGCTCAAGCGCCTCCCTTGCTCAGCGCATTATTTCCAAACAGCACTCTACTGCGATCGGCTTGGGAGACACGCCCGCTTTTATCTAAAGTTTCTTTCGCTCAGCAGCAGCCCAATGAGCAGTCGACGTCGACGAATGATATCCCAGTTATACTGCACAATCGTTCTTCCATATTGCAATTACAATCATCAGACAAAGAATCGGGAGACCCGTTATTGTCTCTCCTGTCAGTTGATGATATAATATCCATCATATCACAACCGCATATACGTCATGGGGTTGACTACAAAGTGGCAAAGAAAATCATTCGGAATGGAGAGGAACACTTAGGTATTTTGCCCAAGCCTCACTATTCTATTGACGAAGTACTCAAACATTTTCATTATGGAGGATTTAGTGTAGTGATTAACAGAATGCATCTGCGCTGGTGGACTGTTGCTTCTAAAGCTAGACGTCTTGAGGAAGAGTTGAACTCAATAAAGATTGGAGTGAACATGTATCTTACACCAGAAGTGGTCCTTGAAGACCAAAACAATGGTCTGACAAGACAAGGATTTGAGCCTCATTGGGACTGGATGGACGTTGTAGTTATTCAGCTAGCTGGACGGAAGAGATGGTCTGTCGCGAACGAACCCGCTGTCTACCTATCCAACAAAGATCAAAAGCGTAAGCCGTCAGTTGAGGAGATCAAGCACTACGTCAAATCACCTGCAAGATTCGAGGAATTCACACTCTGCCCAGGAGATGTTCTTTATATTCCAAGAGGACATATTCACAATGCATCGACGGTGTTGTTTGATGATTTGGTAAACGATGATGACAGATCACTCAATCGCTGTCCTGAATCCTACCCCAGTGCAGATATTGCAAAACTGTTAAGCTGGCATGGACCGAGTTTACATCTAACGTTTGGTCTGGAACAAGGCTGCGAAGGTACACTCGAATCTTTACTGCATCATGCGCTTTCATCATACTTCGATGGTAACGGAGCTTCCAACTCCATTGCGATTCCTGCAGAATCTTGCTCACATCGGAGTCAAACAGCCACAACAAAAGATGTCAAATGGAAAACAATTTTGCATCATGCACTGGCCGAGGTCGCAAGGAGAGGCCATCCATGCGACTTTCCATCATTTCATGGTACTAATACAATGCAAAATCTAGCGTGTAGTGGGAGTGCGTCTCTGCGACAATCAGTTCCATTAGGACTGAGTGACAATTCTGGCACGTTACAATATTCACATCTGAATGCAGCTTATTTACGTGCGCTAGACATATTTTCATCCTCTGCTTCGATAGGTAGGACTGCAGAGTTTATCCAAACTTTGCAGAAGCCTCCCGTGGATCTTGAATTGACCTTTTGCTTTCCTGGATTTAGTCAAGAGGATATTGTTTCATGTCCAGATGCTTTAATGTCATTGACAACACTTCAAGCAACAAATGAATTCGCACAGGTTCTTATGAACTTCAAAAAGTATGCGTCGGCAAGTTTTCATACAGCTTTGAAGATAATGGACAAACTTGGAAGTGATATTCGTGAGATGAATAGGAAACGACAGCTCGTCGATCTAGAGAGAGTTGCTCAAGAATATTTCAGTAGCTAACATTCGACTCTTGTCGAGATGCTAATAAGTATGTACGCTAATAAGAACCTGCATGCTCAAAGCTCAATGTGTATGTATGGTGTAGATATGGGTAGATAATGAATGTCTCTTTCTCTCTACTCTTGACTCCTTTTGCCTTGTACCACTCACTACCTTTGACTAGCACCACCGCCTCACAACAATGATTGACTGGGATTTCCACCAGAGCGCCATAGCGCTCGTCAAGGCACTAAATCAGATTCGCGACGCCAATGGTGGGGGGACTTCGCTATTGTCATTGTCATCATCCATATCATCATCACCTATGGAATTAATTTCCTGGGTTGTAGAAAGCCGTAATGATACCACATATCTTGCTCATCCTCCCGTGTTGTTTCGGTCAAATGGTTACAGCCGTCATCAGATGGGCAGTATTGCAAGTGACGAAGACAAGCTAGATTATTCTGGCAGCAGTTCTCCCGGGGGCAACGTCGAGTTCGACGAATCTACCTCAGCACACAACTGCAATCCTAGACATGTCACTGAATGGACGTTCAGTGTAGTCTTCCATGAAACGTGGCATGTACCGACGTTGTATTTCCAAGTACATGATATCGATGGAACCCCTGTTAATAGGGAAGAAGTTGTAAGTTTGCTTCTCAACGCTACCGTTGCAAACGATTCTATGACAGATGAACAAACATGGGACTTCGTATCTCAAGAGGAACATCCAATGACGGGAAAACCAAGTTTCTTCCTTCACCCGTGTCAGACTGCTGTCAAGATGGCATTGTTACTACCCCAATCAAATCACCATTGTCCTTTGCTGAGTTGGTTGACAATGATTTTGCCATCGGTAGGGTGTAAAATCAGTCCAATCATTTACAACGAAGCTCAGAAAATGATGATGCCTATGCAAACGAGAGCCGACACGTTAGATTCTTTATGAATATAAAAAACTGGATCTACTACACTGGTTGCCAATACGAGTGATACATTCGAAAAAGAATTGGTGGCTGAACGAGAGACAAACTCCCAGGTATTTGATTCGCTTGGTTGCCCGATATCAATGGATGAAATTTCCTGGTCGTCCGAAGGAAATTTTGGTGGGTTTCGATGAATTTTGATGAACATATCATTAGCAATGGAAATAGATGCTCGTTTTTCATTGCAATAATCCTGACTTGATTACATGCCATCCTTTTCTCTATCCTCGCTTCCGAATAAGATTTCTTTCCGATGAAAACTTGAATGTGTAAGAATGTAGTAGCACAACAACATATTCATCACTATTTATCGTACGATACTTTCTTTTTGTGTGGAACGCAAAGACTTGAAGTTAGAACAATGATGTGACAAGTCAAATTAAGTCTCTGCGAAGAAAATGAAGGCAATTCCAAGATACTTTATTTTAGGTACCGCCGGCGTCTTCATTTCTCTTCGTGTCTACTTCGAAAATCTTTCCCCTAAATTCCCATTCAATCCAATTCCCATCAAACTGATTGCTTCAATATCAATCTCGTCACTGCTATTCGTGTTGCCACCAAACATATCCATGTTCAAGTTATTCAACATTCCAGGCAAAACGGAGTTCATGCCATGGTCGTCCTCTCCATCCTCGCCGTCAACAAGTTCAAAAAGACGGCCTCGATGGCCTCCTCCACGTCTTCCACTTGCAGGTGCACTCTCCCAAGGGTTGGATGGGAATGTCATCTCTTGCGACACGCTGGCGAACGGAGGATGTGGCGCAGCAGGTGATCGCGGAGAGTAAGCCGATGCATCGTAGATTGGTTCATTTTGCACCCCCCTTTGTAAGCTTTGCATCGCCGACATATTGTTGCTAATTGACACATCAGACCTCATCGATCGCCTTATGATATCGATGGAAGACTGGTTTAGCGGGTAGTGACGCCTCCCTGCCTCATTCTGTACCAACAGGAACATGCTGCTTGATTTCGAGAAGTTGCAACTTCCAGCAGGAATTACTTCGATGAACGATATGAATCCATTTTGATCTCCGCACAGACGAGGATCTAAAGCTCGAAGATGATCTGCTGAGAGTGTTCTTGTTGCATTTACGAAGCAGTCTGATGACAGAACTACACCGAATGAAAGTGGAACGTTGACATGACTTTCCACCATATCAACAATTGTGCGACAACATTGCGATGATGCATTATTCTCAGGAGGTGCAACGACTATCACAGATGCTCCAGTCCGGGCCAACAAAGATTCGACACCCCCATTGTCTTTTCCAAATGGAGAGAGCCCTCCGAACGCTGCATCGACATCTGGAAACATGGCGCAGAAGTAATTATTGCCACGGACACTCACTGAGTCACTGTACGTCTCAAGAGATGCATTGAGACCCTTTGTCAGAAAGTCTACCGATTGTGGTGGTAGGTGACAGACCATCTCAGTCTGATCTGCAATTGCCGCAATGATCTCATGGCGACGCACAGCAGAAAATACTGCTGACATCAATCTATTCTGCTGCCCAACATGACGCCTCACTAGTGAATTGAACAGGCTTGACGGGATAGAGAGGCGAGATTTTCCTGACCAGTCAATGACCACATTGCCTCCATCTTCCATTCCTGCAACATTGATGTTTGAGTCCGTCCAATTTGGAGGCACTTGCTGCTCACATTTGGAACGGAATTCAACAACCTCTTTTGCCAGTGAAAGACAAAGCTCCGACATGGATGCGCCTGCATCTCGGAGAACTTCGATGCTAGGCACATTTATGTTGTACCTAGTGTCATCAACTGATCGACGGCTCTCAGAAATGAATTGACGCTGAAGGTATTCTTTGAGGTATGCTTTATCCTCCCAACTGGGAATAACAGGATCCAAAAATGAATCTGAGCCATGAGACGCGCGGATGATCCAGCGATAAAGTACTGTGCGGAGAGTACGTTCGTCAATCACCCGCAGGGGATGATTATTAGGAGACGAACGAGCATCAGAGCATTGCCGAAATAGCTCATGCAGTTTTTCCAAACGAAACACGGAAACAGGAGGCAGCTCCACTGATATCGATGACACTAATGGCGGAATTGCAGGGGGTGACGATACGAAATTTGAAGTTGGGTTCATGGTAGGAGGCGGCGACTGAACGTCGAAACCGGACGCACCATGGTAACTGTCACTCCTGACACTATTACTTTCTGCATCGGAGCTGTTTTGCATCGGTCGTTGGGACTCAAAGTCTAAAAATCCAAGGACGTCATTTGCCATGTTGGCGAGCTCGTCATCGACTGACACTCTGGATCCTGTATTCGACCTTTGAGGAGGATTCGGTGTGACAGGCAAGCTATCAGTAGTAGAATTCTCTGTAGAGTGCGTACTCTCGTCCGATCGCAATTTAACCTTGGAAGCATTCAAAGAGTCAGGTGTCACTGAAGGCGATTTGGACGGGTGACCACCTTTCCTTGCCTCTTTGATTGATGAGTTATCTTTAGTTCGCCCCTTCGTCACCTGTTGCCCATTCTGACTTGCCCCTGAGTTAGGAGTGGAAGCCTTGCTCTCCCATCCACGCTTGTTCTTGGGAGTAGCTGCAACCTTTGCCTCCGGCTTAGGTGTTGACGGAACACGGGATTGTTGCATAGGAACCTTTGGGTTGTCACCAGGTATCTTTTTCGGTTGTATCGGGTTATCACCAGGGATCCTTTTGGGAAGTGGGTTGTCGCCAGGAATCTTTTTGGGAATAGGATTGTCACCAGGTATTTTCTTGGGAGTAATTGTCTTTTTTGACGTGACGCTTGCCTTCTTCGCAGTTTCAGACTTTGCCGCAGAACTTTCACTAGCCTTCTTGGACTTATCATCCTTACCTTCTGCCCAATTCAGATTTAACTTTGCGTCTGCTGGTTTCTTGTTCGGGGTCGGAAGCGACGACAGTGAAGGCAGAGACACCTCCTTATTTCGATTCGATTTCTTTGCAGATGATGGACTATCCTTCTTCTTTGATTTCGGTTCAGACTTTGAAGCACTGGGTTGAGACGCGCTCGTCAACTCGACAACCTTTTCTTTCTTAGCCTTGGCAGCATCGGCTTCTTCCTTAGCTTTGGCTGCTTTCTCTGCTGCCGCCGCCGCCGCCGCCATCTGATTTTCTTCTTCTTTCGCCTTCTCGGCCTTCAGTTGACGTTCACGATCCTTCTTTTTCTTCTTCTTTTTGCTGCTCTTGCTAGATTCCGTCTTCGCATTCTCCTCTGCCTCGAGCTCGAGCAATAACGCCTCCTCTGCCGCACGTGCATCTTCCTCCGCCTTGGCAATAGACTTCTTTCCCTTCTTCTCCTTACTTTTGGGAGTGACCGCAGTCTCGTTCATAGTCTGAGGAATGGCGGCATCGTGGAGAGCAACCGCGCTTCCACTTCCCTCCAAATCGGCATCGTCGCTCTCACCCCCGTCGCTGAAATCATTGTCGGCGTATGGTCCTGTGCCCTCGCGTTTATGTTGCTTCAATCGCAAATTGATCAAGAGACGTGCACGCTGAACCTTCTTCCGATCCCTAGAGCAACGAGGAATACTAGCATTGTAATCCGTTACCATCTCTACAGCAGCATCAATCATATCCTGTTCCACGAGAATAGCTAGTGCCGTATCCCCCTTCTTCGTCGTGACGGTATGATCGGCTCCATGGCGAAGGAGGAGGATACAAGTTTCTGGCAGACCCTTCGTCGCTGCTTGGAGCAATGCCGACAAAGTAGGATCATCCTCCTCCGTCGGGGCACCCTCCTCTAGAAGCAAGCGGACCACCTCATCGTGTCCCTTGTACGCTGCGATACTAAGCGGACTCCAACCAGTATCGGTGCATTTGCACGGATCAGCACCATAACGTAATAACTCCCCCACGGCTTTATCCTGCCCATGATTCGCGGCGGTCAACAACGGGGTTTCCCTCCACTTATTCAAAGCGTGGACATCGGCATTCCCCTCGAGCAATTGCGTCACGGCACTAAGGTGTCCTGGTTTGCTACCAGCACACGCCTTGTGTAAAGGTGTAGATAAATCTTCAGTTACACGACAATTCACCGGTGCCTGTGCCGCCAAAAGCAATCGAACAATATCAGAATACCCCTTGTGTGCTGCAAACGTCAAAGCGGACCACCCCGCCTCACTGCAAAGACTTGGATCGGCCCCAGACTTCAACAGAGCTTTCACTGCCTCCACATGCCCGTTATTTGCTGCGATTAAAAGCGGAGTTTCCCTCCATTTATTGCAGGCATTAACATCGGCACCCTTTTCTAGAAGTAGATTGAGAACCTCAAGATTGCCGGGGGAAACCGGTCCAGGACTGTTGTCATTTGCATTACTCTTGCCATTATTGTTATTCCCATCGCCATTGGAAATCGAAGACGCTGCAGAGGAATTAGATGACGAAGACTGCCCACCATCTCCAGTAGCCGAACAGGCAGTGTGCAAAGGTGTATACAAATCATCTTTGAACTGACAATTCACCCTCGCATTCTGTTTCAAACACACACGGACCGCATCGGCATTCCCCTCTTCAACAGCACACTTCAAATACAATTCGGCATCCTCAGGGTCAATGGTGACACTCGATGATTTGACAGTTACCGAAGCCCTAACGACAAGTGCATCATCACTACGGACATAGCCCTCTTGTTGAATACGATCGGAGGTGATGAATTGAGACCATCCCCAGTCGATTGCCTTGGGGCACATTTTGAATGTTTTATCAGGATTCCGTTTGGAGTATCCCATATTTTGTTGCTGCTGATGCTGTGGCGATGTCGAGTTGTTGTTGTTATTATTGGTAGATGAAGACGACGATGCTGAATTGTCATTACCACTCCCATCAGGATGTTCCAGCGTGAGTACATAACTAACTGCCTTATTCCAGCCAAACGGCAACGCTTCCGCATCCGCCACCTGCAGAAACAAACTAAGGTGATGATTGGATGCCCTTCCATTGCCATTGACGTAAATGATGAGACGCCATTTATTTCCATGAGAATCGGTGGTGATTTGGGAATATTCCGCCTTTTTACAGCCCGAATCACGTTTTTGGGAGTAGTTTTCAATAAGGTGGGTGAATTCACATGTGGTGGTGTGAGTTTGAGGTGTCCATGCAGACGATGATGACGCGGTGGCATGGCAGGGTGAGTTGGGTTGCGAGGGGGAATTGTCCGCACAGCAGGAGGATTGAGTGTTGGACGGCGACATGGGGGTGGGAGCCCCCGCAGCACCCCCATCACCAACACCCCCCGCAGTAGTTGAGAATTGAGATGCCGCCGCGGATGTCATTGGATTATTGGCGCCCGTTGCAGACAATGCAGCAGTAGCTCCTCGCTGCGGCGATGATGCCGTCGTGGCCGTATTGGAAGTGAATTGAAAGATGCCTCTGTCCGGTGGCTGCTGCGGTCCCGCCACTGCCTGTCCATTGCGTTTCATCTTTTTACTGCTGCTACTGCAATCGTCACCGTTGCTGTCGTCATGATTATTATTCGAAGTAAACGAAAACGGCGGCCTACTGTTGGGAGTCGACGGCGGGGCACCATCGTGAATGTTGGCGTCTAACCCCGCTGCTGCTGAAAAGGGCGGGGGCTGGCTTGCAGAGGAGCTGCTCATGGCCGATGCCCCAGCAGCTGTCTGAGCTGACTGCGAGGAGGTCACCGCGGAATCAGACGAATTACTAGCAACGCCACTATTGTCGCTGCCATCGTCAGTCGATGTTTTGTGAGGACCTGCTGACTCCGTTTTTTCCATCAACACCGATGCAGCCGGTGCAGCAGCCTCTTTACTGCCTCCGAGGAAGCGACCCAGCACCATCGTAATTCTCTACAATTTTATTATTTTTATTTTGTCTGATAATTGCTCTAAGAGTATCAGAGTGATCAATCTTGTCGCAATTCACCAAGGCTTGCTCTCCTTCAGCCGCAGCCTCTGATTGACATGGAATTGGGTATTAATTGTATGTAGCTAAGGTGGAGCCAGCGGGCGGCGAGAGGGAATTGGCAGGCAGACGCACATTCTGAAGAATCACTGAACAGTGAACTCACATTCGCAAGAATCTCCAAACATCATTTTTTCAAACCAAAAAATAAATAAATATGAAGAGCACCGAACAAAAAATAACGGAATATTGAAAGGATTCGAGATCATGACAACTGGCATTGTCGTAGGTCGCAGCCAGCCCTCTGCAATCCCGATTCTGATCAATCGCTCCGCTACAATAACCGCTGAGAGTCTCTCCTGAGCTTCTGAGCGAGTGTGGTGTACGTCAAGAAAAAGTGAAAACTATAACACGACATTTTACCAGGAAACAACGATGAAGTCAATGAAACTCCTATCCTCCGCCAAGAAGAAATCTCGACCATCCTCGGCAGCCTCCAACAAACCGCCGCCGTCGTCATCCTCATCGGGAAATACTAAAATTAACGGCCCCATCATCAACGAATCGTTGCTCCAACTGCAGCTCGAAAACACACACCTACGCTCCAAACTTGACGCCCTCCTCAACACGGACGAATCCAAATCCGAACTGCTGTCACTGCTGCAACAGCAAACACTTGACAATGAGCAACTCCAACAAAAGGTGCAAATGCTCAACTCTGGACTCGTGGAGATTGACAAGGAGCGCAAACGATTGGTCAAGGCGGCTCATTCTGCTCAGGCAGATCTTCACATGGTACGCCAAGAACACGAGGAGGTATCACGACACTTGCAAATGAGGGACATGGAACTTATCTCCATGGCGGAGCGAATTAGAGAGCACGAGACACGATTGGCAGCTGCCAACCATGAAAATTCAGAATTGAAAACTGTCATTGACCAATTGGATACTCAGAGCAATCAAGTCAAGGCTCTATTGGAAGAGAGTGAATATGATTTGAAAGAGAAGGAGCAGCATTGGCATGATGAAAAGACTATGTTTCTTCAAGAATTATCTGATAAAGGAGACAAGATTTCAACCCTATCACAAGATATTTCCACATCAGCCAAGCTCAATGAAGAACAGTCACATACAATTCACATTTTGGAACAAACACTCAGCAACATGCGCGCTGAATTGAACAAGGTACAATTGCACCATGTTCAAACATTAAACAAGATAGAGGAAGAATTGGAAGTGGAGCGTCATTCTCATGTAGAGACGTTGGAAAAGTTGACTTCTACGAGGGAACATCTTCACAAGGAGAATCATCATCTTGTGGAGGAGCTTCAAAAGACCAAGAAGGATTATTCATTGCTACAACAGGATCATCGTGCGAGTGTGGAAGCAGTGATCAAGTTGACGAATGAGTTGGAGGAAGAGAGGCAATCTCACCTGGATACACAAGAGCAGTTTAGTTCTACAAAGGAGCAGCTTGAGAAGGACAATCATGATCTTGTCGAAGAGATTCAAAAGACAAAGACGGATTATTCATTGCTCCAAGAGGATCGTCTTGCAAGTGATGAAACAGCCAATTCATTGATGAAAGAGTTGGAGACAGAGAGACAATCTCATGCTGCTACACTAGAGAAATTGACCGTCGTGAAGGAGCAACTCGAAAAAGAGGCCGACGATCTTGCCGAAGAACTCCAACAAACCAAGTGTCAATTGCAAACCACCCAAGACGAGTACTGCAATGTCAACACTGCTTATGAACATTTGCAACAAGATCAAAGAACACTTGAGATGAGAAATTCGGAGCTACAGCAAGAAGTACTCACTCTCAACAGCCAGATTGAAACAATGAATGCTGAAAGCGAGAAGCAACAGTCTAATAATTTTGAAAAGATCATCTCGCTGGAGAAACAATTGGACAATGAAAAGGCAACTGCAAACAAGTTCCGATCCCAACTTCGCGAGTTGAACTTACAATTGAAAGAGAATGATAGTGCAACGTCGAATCAGCTGCGCAATTTGGAGCGAGAACTTGAAGAAGTTCGTCAAAAGTACGAAATGGTTATTGTCAATCACCAAGACGAAATTCAGTCGATGCGAAAGCAGCACGAGGATGAGCTTGTTGAGTTTGAGACTCGTGGTGCTGATGTTATTTCGGATCTTGAGGATACGATAGCTTCTCTGCAGAAGGAAATTATGGAAGGTCAGATGGGAAATGAAGAGTCCGCGAGCAAGATGCAGAAAGAGTTAACTCGTGCCAACATGGAGCAAGATCGTTTGGCTCACATCATTACTGAACACAAGAGGAAAGGAGCAGAACAAGAAGAAAAGATTGCCGCATTGAGTTTGTATGGCAAGCAGCGTAAGGAGGAGGCCAAGACGCTGCAGAGTGAGATAGCTCGTGTCCAGAATGCGCGTGAGAATGAAATAAGAGAGAAAGAAGAAACCATTGCCACTTTGCGCAGTGAATTGGAAAACACTAGCTCCGTTCACGAGCAGGAAATGTCAGAGTTGCGCGTTCTAATGGAAGATATCAAGGGCCAACTTCTTTCAGCCAAGGCGACCTTGTCAGATCGTACCGATTTGATCCGAGAGATGGTCGATCAAACAAAGACTTATCAGAATGACTTAACGCGTGAGCGTAATCGCGCCGCTCAATTAGAAGATGCCGTGAGAAGTTACAAGAAGCAACTAGCAGAAGCACGCAACTCTTCTCATGGTTTGGAGGAGGAAATTCACGAGAAGGACACACAGTATTGTGAGGCCATCCGTAACGAACGGAACCAACGCAAGGCGGTCGAAGCAGAGTTGGAATCTTACAGGATTTCAATGGAAGATGCTCTTCGTCGGAGAAATGAAACGGAGAAGGAAAATGTAGCTTTGAAGGATAAAGTGCAACGGCAAGAAAAATATATTGAACGTCTGCAAGACCGCGATAAACAAAATAGGAGGCAGTCCAATGCTCCTCGTCCTTCGTACATGCTGGCTGGTTTCGAGAAGGACCCCCCAAGACTTCAAAATCAAAATCCTGCTTCCAAGATTGGTGCAGGTTTCAAGCAGTATCAGCGAAGTGTTGGGTCTGAAGAGAATATGAGACCAAACTTGTCTGAAAGCATTGTGGACGAAGATTTCTCAGACTCTGCTGTGTAGTCTATCACACAGATGAGGCGATATGACTCCTACGATAGATTGACTTGTCCTTTATATAACGATAGGTGGCAGTTATTTATATATACATTAATTCCGTGTTGATCAAGAAGTACATACCGTAAGCAATAATATGTAGCAGCATCAAATCGTGTTGATGAAGGTCGCTTAGTGTGTGTGTCACCCATCGTCACACAACACACACACACCCGCCCATCGCGCATCAGCCACTCCTTCAACCTTCAAGAAGCAGCGAGCAGCAACAGTATCTACATACAGCGCCACCTCCCACCTCCGCTCCAACACACAGCATCATTACTTAACAAACATGGTCAATAATTTCCAATTTCACTGCCAATAATCCTCCAACAATAATACAATGAAGACTGCGATGATAACAACTCTCTTCTCTGTTGCCACTCCGTCGACGATGGCATTTACACCCATTTTACCAGCTGCAAATGTAAAACTTAGGACAAAAACGTCTACTGAAATGAACTTGTTCGATGGATTTGAAAACCCCCTCGACAAAGTATTTGAAGAAGAAGGACCCCTCGGCAGAGGCATTACTGTTGGTAAAGTTCAAGTAGCAATCAATGTATCAGGTTCAGAGCGCACCTCAAAAGATTCTATTTTCGCCAAACTTGCACAACACGCTCGTGCCGACGACACTAGTAGCGGATTTGAAGACGATTACGAGGATGGATACGGAGATTCAAAGTTATCCAAAATGTGTCACGATGTTTGCTTGACGCTCCTGAGACAAAGTGATTCTTGGACGGCAGCGTGTAGCGAAAGTGCATGGTTTAAGGAATCAGATGCCGGCAAGGCGGAGAGTTTGTACAATCAATGGGCTGATCGCGAAGCGTCTAAGTTCGAGAAGGTGAGTCCAAGAATGTCAAACGTGTATTGCGTGGTTTATTCGAGAGGAAATACTATATAGTCTACACTAACAACAACAACAACAACGTCGGCTGATTGTGTGCATGCATTGCAATTGCAGGAGTATATCCCTGAGGAAGGCGCAGAAATAAAAGATGGAGCTCCAACAATGGCAATAGTAAGTCTCATTATTGAGATCCAAGGAGACGAAACAAACTTTGATCGTGCTGGTTACAGTTTTGCCGACACAAAAGCTGTGTTGTCAAGCATCGCATCAGATTGTCGTGTAGAAGGGGGTGATTGTTTGAACGCGGTGGAAGTGTTCTGGACTCCCAGTGAACCTAGTGAAATATTGACAGAACGCGATGCAATAGTAGACTTTCCTGAGCTGATTACGTTGTAATGTGCGATCGAGAAGCCGCGCAATCGCCATAGATAAAGATAAAACTCGATTAACACAAGCTTAAAATTTTGCGCTTCCCAGCAGAAAGAAAGATTTTCACGACACACTCTTCAAAGAAGTCAGCAGTAGAATGGTAGTATGGACTCTTTCAATGATTCATTCGCCATCCAAGAGCTCAAGACATCTGCATCGGTCTCTTTTTCAACCCATGGCACTTTATTGGATTATAGCAGTGAAATTGATGCCGACAACGAGCAGGAGAATCTTGACGACGACGTAAGTTCGCTGTCGAAGCTCCCTATATCACCCGTGTCGCAATCACATGAAGAGGACGAAGAAGAACACGATCAAGAAGAGACGAGCAGCACAGCACACGATGAATGTACAGGCATCCCCAATGCTGCGTTAGAAGATGAAGAAGCGGAGCCCATGTCCTTGACGGAAGCAGAAGCAACCGCAGAGACAGAAGCAACATCTGACTTAATTCCTCCCAATCTGCCACACGAATTGTCAATATTGACAACGCCAACTAGTCACTGCAACGAAAAGAATTCAAAGGGACAAACTCCGCTTTCAATAGTATCATCCAATTGCTTCCTTGATGGTATGAAACTTCTTGTTGAAAGAGGAGCAAACATAAATTTAACAGATGCGCTCGGACGATCACCTCTTCATCTGGCTTGCGAAAATTCTCAAAGTGATAGCCACCATGCTTGCATTGACTACTTGCTCAAAAATGGAGCTAACGTGTCCATTCAAGATTTGCATGGAAGTACGCCCATGCACATTGCCGCAAACGAAGGGTGCGTGGAGTGTGTCAAAAAGCTGATGTTGCATAAAGCAAACCCGAACGCAAGGGATGTGTGTGGTGAGATCCCTCTGCACATTGCTGCCAGAATGATGCATTTAGAATGCATGAAGGCACTTTCACCATCATGCGGAGCAAGCACTTCAAGTGTTGAATCAACATCGTCCATTGACACTGACGTTTGTCAGTTCGCCTGTAATCGAAGTATGATGACGACACGTTTGATGCAGGAAATGACGAGTGCAATAGTTACTGCTGCTGGAAACGAATCGTGGCATGACAGTGGTTACTTTACTGCCAGAGGCGGTAATGCGTGGACAAAGAGCAAGTATTATCCGAGTAACAAGATAGAAGAGGAGATTGATTTCTCACAAAGCACAGTGAACAGTGAAAGTGATTCTTTGAGCCAGCACGACAACTCCGTTGAGAGCAATACTGCTGATGAGCTGTCAAGCACATGGGCTACAGCTAAATCTCTTGAATTCATTATGGGGCTTGCGTTGTGCTTGGTTGACTTCTTCTTGAGTCGGCTGAGACTTCATTTTGTGAGCAAGTCTCCAGTGATGATGAAAGCAAATAATATCGCTTGTCCAGGAGGACAAGAAGGAAGTTTTTTGTCCTTTAAGGAGCCCCCAGATCACATTAAGGAAGCTATGGATCGCTACAAACAGCAGAGAGGCATGTAAAACTGAGCTTCATTTATACTTTTTCATTGATTCATGTTGACTGAACATTTGAACTCTGGCAACAGCTTCTCACACCAATGGTGCTAGGAATGAGATCGGATTCAGAAACTTGATAATTAAAAGTAGTAAACGTCATGTAGAAGAGAATTGGATATTAATAAAAATTATCTGCTTTGAGTTCCTCTTCCAAAGACAATGCTCAAGCACAATAGTTCGAGCATACTCCTACTGCACAACAACAAAATTGATCTTTTTGTGAAGGGGAGACGCTTCAACAAACAATTTATTGAAGGTGTCCAATGATGGGAAGATCGGGGTCGTATCCAAGGGGTTGGATCTCCTCGTGGACCATAAGTCCGAGGATTCCGAACNTCATCACCATTAACTCAAAGAACACTACAGCTCAAACTTCTCCGAAGCTTGGATAAGTATGACACAGCCACCTCTAATACTCGTGATTCTCCTCCTATTATGCTGCTGCTTATCGTGCCTGGCATTTTCAAGCTTTAGCCGCACCTCTTCCGCTGGCACATTTACTAGAAGCAATAATGATGGCCCAGCACAAGCAATTTATGCCATCAGGGACATCGCTGAAGAAAGCAACAATAACGAAATTCATCAAAGAGGAATGGAAGAAGCATTTGCCTCTCTCGATGCACTTACTCCTGGTGATTGGAATGATGAAGAGAAGAAGACTTCGTATGATGAAGAATACGTACCAGAGCTCAAATACAGTCGGACAGATGACACAGGTGCTGCTGACACGGGGAAGGCTACTAGGGAAGAAGTGGAGCTTTATTTAGAGATGACATCCGAGTTGGATGGAACATCAGCTGTTCAAAATATAGAGCAAGATAAAGAGGAAGATGACGAAGAAGAAGACATCAATGTTAATAAAATCGAACCCGATCTAGATGATATGGATATCGAAGATACAGAAAACTCCGAAGTTAATGATGATTTTCCATGGGAGGCGATAAACCCAATCCTACGTCTGCGCGGACCAGTAGCAACTGGATATGGACGCGGAGGGAAGAAGTTAGGGGTGCCAACTGCCAACCTTCCTGCATCGTTATTCCAATCTGCATTAGAAGAGGTTCAGACTGGAGTTTACTTCGGCTGGGCTTTGATAGAAGGCGACAAACAGGGAAGGAACGGCCCAATCAAAGCGGTAGTAAATGTTGGATACTCACCTACATTTGAAGGAAAGGAAAACAAAGAAAAGATTGCAGAGGCTCATTTAATAACGAAGAGCAGTCCAATGGTGGAAATCGATGAAGCATCAATTTCTGATAATGTCTTTGAACAGGATGAAGTGAGCGATATTATTGATGAAATAGAGGGTGATTTCTACGGCGAAACAATGAGATTACAACTGATAGGGTTCCTCCGACCAGAACAAAAGTTTGATTCGTTCCCAGATCTCATTTCGCAAATCCATCGAGACATTGGCACTGCAAACGTTGCTTTGAATGTTATGCCATTCATCTTTTCAAAGGAGGATACCTTCATACAAGACGGTGCAGAATGGATAGGATCAGGTGGTGGAGATGATGTTGCTAGCTGGGAGTTTGAAACATGGTAGGTAGACACGTAAAACACATAAAGTTACTTCTTCGCTTTGAAGTTACAGCAACTATTTCTATACATAGAACTTCAACGCGCCTTCCCGGCGCTTTAAACATCTAGAATGTCACCCACATTGGGCAATACTCTCCTTGCAACATCTTCTAATCTGCGCAGCCCTCTTACTCCATCATCTTCCCCCATTACAGCCGCACGATGATACCAAATACATGCCTCCTCGTGGTCGAGACGAACACTACGACCTTCCTCGTAGTGCTCTCCAACAGAGAAATGCGCTGAAGAACATCCAGCCGCAGCTGCTTTCATGTACCAGTCTAGAGCGCTTTCGTCAGACTGGGCGACTCCACAACCAAGTTCATAACACAATGCAAGCTCGGCCATTGACGGAACACAGCCACCCTCAGCAGCTGCTTTGAACCATTCAAATGCAGCGTAAACATCAATGGGAACAAGATTGTTCGATTGTTGCGGGTATTCGTATATCAACGCAAGAGTGTGTGCCGCTTTTACAGACTTGGTCATGTGATATGCTGCTTGGAGGTAGTAAAGAGCCACTTCTGGATTGGGGGAGGATAAACCTGTACCGTCAAGGTGGCATCTCGCAAGCAACAAAAGAGCTTCTTCATCCGCATCACAAGCGTTGGTAGAGTCGTTAGAAGATTTCCAATCGGCTGGCAAGATACTGATACACTCATTTTCACTACTTGAGGCATCAACCTTGGGCAATTGAGATTCGTCTACTGGAACACCTGCCGTTTGTGTGAGGTACTTGATTGCCAATGGTTCATTCATTTGCAGCCCTCTTGTATTTGCTGAGTTCGCCAAATAGAACGCATTGTCGTTGGTTTCTTCTTCTTCCAACTTCTCACCTCCAAGCAAACACATAGTCAGCTCCCACTTTGCCTCTCGTCCGCCAAACTCGGCAGCATCGGCAACCAGACTCTTCCAGCTAGATTGCACACATGCAAGACGGGCAAGGTCACCCCAATCCAAAAAGGAAGAGACTTTGGTTAGAATTTCTGCAGGAAGGGATTTGAGTTCATCTTTCTCCTCGGATGATACTTCGTGGTCAAAGTAAAGCGTAGGTAACGATGGTGTCGGCATTTTTGTATTTGTTCTGCAATTTGAATACTTTCGCAAGTTAGTACTTCTTTTTTTGTAAGCGTGAAGAGTTCCGTGCCTATTTGGGGTGAATGATGAGTCGTGTTATGGAAAATGAACTCAACTGTAAGTAGTGTTTGGTTGCCACAGGAAGCAATTTATGAACAGTTTTGTTTGTTCAGCTAATCAACGTACTCGGCATTGCTCGATCTGCATTTTTTGGTGGTTGGCTCTGGCGACCTGTAGACGGAGTATGTATTTTGGACGTGTTCTGAGCGAGTTCTAACACATCCATGCTGAATTCCTATGTGGAAATGTGAGAACAGATTCGCTACGCATTTAGACCGGAAAGATGGGACAAATACCCAGGACAATCATGAAATGTCCAACAACTTAACGGGACAATGACGCACATGTATCAGATGTATCATGTTCCTCAACACTGTGTGTATCAAACATCACAACAGGAGAGAGATCTTGAAAGTGCTTCCTTCCTGCATCGCTTGATAGCATTCCCATATTTCTGTTTTGACACCCGTGAAAATCCATCACATACAGCAGAGACACTGTTATCACGTAGCGCTACTATCGTCATGAATCTTCTATCAAGGCCTATCACTATTACTCTCATCGGCACTGTTGCCACCACAAGTGCCTTTTCTCCATCATGTGTGCAACCTGCTAAAATCCACCAATCATCACCTTCTTCCCTCCAGATGGGCTACCTTGATGATCTATCAAAGGAGCTCTACGCACCAGATGACTGTCCCGATGTCGAGGCACAATCTCGCGAGGCTAACAAAATGGACAAATCTCAAGTGAAAGCCTATGGTCCAGGTAGCTTCGCAGACTATGTCGACTTTAACGAATTCGATGGAGGAGATGGACAAATGGGTGTAGCTGGTGATGGAAACACTAAACTGGAAAAAATGGACGCTGTTCCACAACTTGCCAAGTCGAAAATGATGAGTGCGAAGAATGCGTGGGGTACTTCCACTGGATACGCTGACATGCTCCGCGCAAAAAATCCTAAAATGGACACAGCTCGTGCACAACAGTTGGAGAATTGGGCAAATCAGCAAGAAGTGCGTATGAAGAATCAGCAGCTGAAAGATATGGCTGATAAGTTCGATCAACAACAAACATCTGCTGAGGAGAATTGGCGTCAGCTTGCCAAGTTTGGGGTGGAGAGGGTGACAGACGTTGATTATGACGAGGCGTTCGGGGCCGTAGCAGTGGGTGATAAAATTGAGGGCACGATCGAGATCAAGTCTGCACTCAATAAGGTCCAGACACATTCAATGGATGTAAGTAATTACCTGTCAGCTTGAGATCTACATGTTGTCTGCTGACAGTTTTATTCATTCTTGAACTGACTTGATCTGTTTCAATCACTATCGCTCCACCTTTAGCTCCGCAACCCATACATGGGATTTGCTGATTTCCGTGCAGCATTTGTTCCTGGAACTTCGAGCGACTGGACTATTGAACCTCATGAGGGATCTCTAAAGCAGAGAGAGGATACTAATTTTGTAGTCAAGTTCAGACCCACTACTCCAGGGTTGAGTGAGGGCTACTTGGTGATTGAAACAGAAGACTTCAAAAAGACATGGAAGCTTGTTGGATCTACTTAAGCTTCTTGCATCTACTTCAGGAACTTAGCGTTGTACGGGAAATGTGCTTATTGCAAATTGTTGATTCTTGTTACCTTTTGCCAATAGCTTTATCTTACTATTACAAGTAGCTTTGTCGGCAGCTTAAGTACTTCTTCTGTGTTTTCAGCCAAGGCAGATAGGCAAAGGGCGTCTGTTGCTTATAATTCTTAGTATAAAATAATTGCCCCTGCTAACTCACAACCTACAATCAAGCAAATCATAGGAGTAGCTGGGTGGGCAAGCAACCCATCAAGCTGTACACGGTAGAAAAGGTAGGTATGCTTTGGACTGTCAATACCAATCCTTAACTCTTGGTACGCCAGCGACACAAGGGGGAAAAAACCTGAAGTACAAAACTATGTACAAAATGGCTCAACCAAAACTCAATACATTGGCAATACGTTTAGCATACAATACAGTCTTTTTCGACTATTTCTGAACTGTAGCCTATTCAGCATGTTTTTGTTATTCAGAAAATAATCAAACTATAATTGACCTTAGCCTATTTGGTTCCCTACCTCGCCAAATTTGCCTGTTTTGGCATATTACGTTGGAACAAGATCACAACTTTGGAGGTATACTATGTAATAAAGCAACCTCCTACCTATCAAAGGTCAAAATACGTCTGAACTAGAAGTCGTGTAGATTCCGAATATCTACCTCCCATAGTACCAAAGGTGACTTTACTTGTTTCCTACGTACCAACCATATCTACATAGCCGCCCCTTTTTTAGCAGTGAAAATCGGCTCGGCCGGCACGTCCGACGAGCACTACTATGCATTATATTGAAGCTGTTCATGGAACCATGGTTAAATATTGAGCGGACACTCTACTAGCACCCTATTAAGATTAATTTTGCTCTTTGAATCATTAAAATCCGACCACTATGGTATGGTACTGCAGAGTTCTGGCTATCGGGGCGTGAGGCAAAAAATAGGTACAAAGATGATATGGAAGAACCCCAGCGCGCGCCTACCTTTTACACTCCGACATTCATTTCTCATCAATCGCATCACACCCTTCTCGGCTTCGCCAAAATTTATTCAAACTAACCGTGTCGATGATGAATGAGAAAAGAGTTGAATCAGCACTATTGTTTCACTCCTTCTGATTAGTCCATTACTCCTCTATAGCACACAAACATGGAGCTCGATTTGACTTCCCCCGTTGTGGTAAGACTGTGTAATTTTCGTTTTGAGTGCTACGAAGAACCGACGTCAGGAACTTCGGCATGTCAATGAATTCAAAGAAGTTACCACATCAAGCAAGCTAACGCATTTTCCCTTCATTTATATTATCTCACTCAAATAATACTATGCACTTGTGTTTACACAGATCGGTGCGATCGTATGCTTGCTTGTGCTTGATATCGGTTTCACAATCTTGAAACCCAAAGGCGAAGGGAAGAAGGTGAAGTCTACGCCTAAGAAAACGCCGCAACCTAGCGTCTTATCTCCAGCATCGACGAAGAAGGCGGCAAAAGGATCGGGCAGTGTGGCAACTCCAGCTGGACGACGATCGGCTAGAATTGCGAGAAAAAGCGTGGACAAAGACAGTTAAAGAACTGTTGGAGAGTGGTGGTATCTATTTTTGTTCGCTAGGATTTCATACTATATATTTTAATTGATTCATACGGTGGAGAATCAACTTGACGTT
Source organism: Skeletonema potamos (assembly GCA_036940105.1). Classification (NCBI taxonomy): domain Eukaryota; phylum Bacillariophyta; class Thalassiosirophyceae; order Thalassiosirales; family Thalassiosiraceae; genus Skeletonema; species Skeletonema potamos. The sequence continues at coordinate 21,627 of JALLBJ010000060.1, forward strand.
TCCACCAATCGATGTGTGTGTTCTATGTATTGGTATTGGGCGGTACCATAGAGGCAATCTTGATTTGGAATCGCTCTTGACATTGCTGTACATTTGTTGAAATCAGACTTTACAACAATAAGATTGAGATGGAGGTGATTCATCATACGCCATCCATCACCTTCACCAGCAGATGATTTACTTAACTTTAAATTGGTGTTATCATACATAATCTTTATATGCGTTGCACTCTCTCTCGCCTGGAAGCAGAACTAGGGAACCTCCAATCGCTTAGAACAAACAGCGTTTCGCCGCAGAGACGCATGCATGCGTAGGTGCATATTAATGGCCGCAAATACGAAACATTTTTTATTTTTACCCATTTTCTTCAGTATTTCTTCTAATATAACTCTTGTCGCCTTGCTCATGGTTATTGTACTAAACATATACAGGTTGCTTAATCGTCAGACGACGACTCTTCATCTCTAAAACCATCGCCGCAGACGGGGTTGTCTGGATTCTTGGCGCAGAAAATACAAGCGGGGTGGTTCGGGTTTTGGTCTGCGCACAGCCATTCAGGAGGTGGACCTCGCCGACGAATCTTCTCTTCAGTTGATAAATGCTCTTCATCGTACTCCTCGTCATCATCACTACTTTCATAAGGATCGTAAGCAAAGTCTTCTGCTGTTTTCCCCTCCCCTTTCGCATGCCCAACTTCAGAGATGACAGACACAGTATCACCAATATTGATAACACTATGCATCCATCTGCGGGGCACAAACATTAGCTCTCCAGCTCGTTGGATACAATCATGCCCATGTGACCTAATCTCTTCCTGACGTTCCGGGCTAGGATACAAATACTTTATCCATTCCGGGCTTGAGAGCACATGTGATCGGACTTCCGATGGCGGAACCCTATCTTTCAACTCTGCATCGTCAATTGGTCGCACGATGCGCAATTGCCGAGTCATGTTATTCTTGAATCTGTTATGATCCCAGAGAATCCACCTCTTCGCTCCAAATATAACAACATTCCAAGCAGGTCCATGATGGTGAAATGAAAGTCCTGTCAAGTCTTTTCCTATCGATATTGCTAAATGATCCCTCCAGATGTCATCTCTTGGGTCTACCTTCCTCTTATGCGATGGGGCTTCGATACCATAAGCCATTTCATCTTCCAAAAAAGCACGCGTTGGCTGTGGGTAGGGATGGCAATCATCGAGCATTCCCTGTGGAGCACGAAGTTTGCGATCAAAGAAGTATTTCAAGGGGTCGTACATGTGCTGTGTGACGAATGTTCCGACTGTGGTTGGGGTCAAGGTATGACCTGCTTCGTCGGGTCCAGTTTCTCCAAGTAGCCTGGCCTCTCCCATTGTAGCCTCGGCGTCAAAGTATCGTTTAAGCATTTCTTGCCTACGTATGGACGAATGAGAATAAAGAATAGTTGAGTGCGTTTGTTAGTTCAGCTATTGCATTGCAAACGAATCAAATGATAATGCATAAGAAATGTTCTTACTTCTTCCAATGCTCCACCGCAGGCCATTGCTCGGTCACATTCATCACGATGACAGGCTTGTTCCTCTGCCAGTATTTCCCTTTTTCCCATTGCTCAACAGTCAACCTTGGGACACCGCAAACAGAATTGTCGTGACCATACTCTTCCCAACTTGCTGGTGCATCTTCCCAGTCTTTGTACTTCGTGTAGGGAGATTCTTCGTCCGTGTTGAGTGCGCAGCCGAGGCAAGTCTCTGCGTTAAGGGCAGCGGCGAAGGAAGCTATAAGGCTAAGCAACGAAAGGAAGCAGGCTTGCTTTTGGCCGCCCCTACCGGAGGGTAAATTCATCGACTTCATTGTCATCGGTTGACTGCAGAACGAATGATTGATTGTGATTATGTGGTCTTCTCTCACAAGAACCAACTCGTCTCTCGTAAAGCTCCAACCAACGCCTGCACGACGGAACGCGAAGCCCGTTGCCCCCTGAATTTTTTGTGAGAGTACTGTGATCTTTCTCTTCTGCGAGAATGTAACGAATGCGTAACTCATATCTACGGTGGCCTTTTTCTGTGGAACATTTTTGTGGATGAAACAGAGACGCGTCCAATTGGAATTATGGGCCCTGCACCAGCACAACCTCTCACACCATTATTCAAAGTACAATGGACTCAAAAGTACCACAACTACTGCCAGTATCAACAGATAGTAGAAGCGCATCCAGCTTCGAAGACGTCTTTGATTCAGAGCGGCGGAAGAAGAAGTTGGATGCAGAGCGGCGGAAGAAGGAAAAGGATGATTCAACAAAGGAGCAAAAGCACAACGGTATCAAAAAATTCATCTCTTCAATAGGTGATGGACTGGTATCATTCTACGATTCTTCTTTCCTTGCTGTCCAGCCACCAAAGCCATGGAATCCAAACAAAGATCTGAGTGCAGCTGTGCTGAGTAATCCGTTGTTCATGTGTGCATATGTGGATGACAAAATTTGTGGTTATGTTGATGACAGAGTTGAGCTAAAGGAGACCCAGCAGCCACAAGCACCTCAACGTAATGTTTTTCATACTGGAGCACAAGTTAAATTCCACGAAGGATCGGATATTCCAGATGTTAGACGAACATTGGCCTACGTGAAAAGCACTGATCAGATATTGAATGAAATTTGTGAGACTACTTTAGCCAATGCTCGCAAGGAATTCTTAACTCGAGAGTCGTTGGAAGATGCAATTGCTATAAATGTAGAAGCAGCTGAGGCAGGCGATGAAGAAGCTGATGAAGAACTACGAAGGCTCTTCCCGCTTCGTTTTATCCTACCTACTGCTGCCGATATGAATGAAATGATTGAAGCGTTACAAAAGAAAAAGACAGATGCAATGAGACGAGTCAATCTTGCTCAGGCTAACGAAATCCAGGCAGAGATTGACGAGCTAGAATATCAGGTTCACAAGGAACAAACGCATATCCGCAAGAGAGAGATGTCCCTGACTCACTGCGTTGCATGCGATCAAAAGTTTTCTATTCGAGAAGTGAAGCCGGGAGAAATGCTTCATTGCAAAGAATGCAGGCAGGTCTTTAGTGACGATGTGTCATCTACAACCTTTACCCTTACACAACGTCCTGTGAAATCGCCGTTATCCATCAAGGTGATTAACAAAGGAAAGGGAAGCATTCCACTCATCCCAAGTGACGATGATTTGGTAGATTTATAACAGAGTGGTGCGAAAAGGTAGGAGGCAACTTTGATCATAAGTACACATAGTAGTAATCAATCACGCGTAGAGAAACGATAGATAATCAGGTAATATTTACTATGAATCAAGGCGGTACATGAAGTATATCTGTAACTCCAGCAATTGATTACAAATCGACAACCCGTCCGAGTTTTTGGATCCTGTTCAATAGCAAATCCCCCTTCTGAATCATTTCTTGATACCTAGCATTCTTCCAATCAGGCCTATTTGTTTCTACAACACCTCCATACTTATCAATCTTGGCAGTAAGTCTCCCTGCAGCAATGAAACGACTGAGCTGCAAGTCCAAAAACTCGACTCCGACACCAAACGATGTCGCCATACTTTCGAGAGTGACGGATTGGTAAGAGTCGAGGAATTGCTGAAATGCCAAAACATGGAGTTCACGAAGGATGTACCCAGCATGTGGTTGGAGGTAGCGATTGGCTACGAGGTGAGGTTGGAGATCAACAAGCGTGTGGAGGTAGGCCTTGTAGTCACAATCGTAGAGAGTGTTGGCGAGTTGCATCTGTGTGTCGATGAATAAACAAGGGTTTAGAGTGTGTTCCAACCAACAAACTTACAAAAAGAGCAACAGCAGCAGCAAAAGGAAATTGTGCACCAAAACTTACCACCACCGGAATATCCTTGGAAACTTGCAAAATCTCACTCCCATCAATAATACTCTTCTTCACTTCCGTCCGTTTCAAATACAACAAATTTGTCACAATCGCATACGTAATAAACTCGGAATATTCACAAAGTTCCACACACGAAAATGTGGCAATCCCTTCAACTAACAATGTGCTTGCCGATTTCAAATCTCTGCTGCAAAGGTAGCTCATAGCTTGGTAGGCCTTGAGACGATTGCGCCTATCCCAATCACCACCCTTTTCAATGACCTTGGTAGCCTTGGCGAGTGTTTCATTCATTAACTTCCAATCTCCCCAAAAGGAGCATACACGTGTCATTTCAAGATAAGCATCGAGCTTTTTACCAATACTTAATTTGGGCAAAGCGACCACCTCTTCGTAAGCGGAAAGTGCCATTTCCTTGGTGGTGCATTTGGCACAGTATCTGGCCACATCCATGTGTGCGTGGAGGACTTCCATGTCGCCTGCCTCATCTTTGGCTTTGGTGATATTTTCGCGCAAAGCTTTGATAATTGATTCATGATGAGTTTCAATGGCGGTGAGGTTAGCCTCGCTTAGGGCGTCGGATTTATTGTATCCTAGTGTAGATTGAAGATGACGGTATAGTGCCGCGTTGAGGAGAGGTTCATCGTCTGGTGTGATATCAGATTCTTTCTCTTCCTTCTTCTCTTCTGTCTCTGTCGTATTATTGATGTACTTGGCCTCATTCTCCTTGATTGCCTCCACAACACTTTTGCCCCCAGTCCCCACCCTGCGAAACACCTTGTCAAGCAAAGCAGCTGGATCCATCCCAATAATCGCGGTGGCATCCTCCACTGACAAGGCAGAGCTGTGAATCGTCACGACGCGGTGGATATCTTGCGCTAGTGACATGCTGGGGTGGGGAGATGCTTCCTCGGACGAGGCAGAGGGGGTGCCTACGTTCTTAGGGGTTGTCGTCGATTTTTTGTCAGCATTGTCGTCTATTTCCATTGAGGGCGCCATTGTGGATTTATTTGTTTCTATATTAATAATACCAGCGGCTTGTTGATTATCAATAGAACAAGATAAGAGCGCTAATGTGCTTAGAGATACTTAGTGCTTCTATATCTGATAGATGGGCAGATCAGAGTAGTAGGGGCACGATTTTTGCCATGAAAAAATAATAAAGCGTCGAAAGTTGATGAAGGCGAGCGAAATGGAAAATGGAATTTTGGCGTTACGGCAAATGGCAAAATCACACACGTCCTGCTTGTCGCACTATGCTATGTTGTAAGTACATCTACTCTAGGTAGATACTCGCACCTCACGCACAATGGTGGAAACAGCGTCTCCTATCGTGCAGACATCATATTATCTTAGAGTAGGCCACCAGCACAAATAATCAATCATGACCTCCATCGGTGCCCGCATTGTCCTCGCCGCCTCCAACGCCGCCCGTAAAGTGGGCCAATCACTCGACTCCCTCGGTAAATCCATGGAGGTTGTCAAATACTCCGATCGTCTCGTCCCTTCCACACGCTTTGTGGCCGTGGATGGTGTCACTCCCACAGTATCGGCCTACACTGCCTTCGTGGCTCCTAATGCAAGTGTTATCGGGGACGTGACGTTGGGTAAGGATACAAGTGTTTGGTATGGAGCCACTGTAAGAGGCGATGTACACAAGGTTGTCATCGGAGAAAATACAAGTGTAGGTGATCGGGCGGTAATTCATGTGGCAAAAATTCAAGGCGACTTTCCATCTATTATTGGTAATAATGTTACCATTGGACCCGGAGCAATTGTCCATGCCGCCACCTTGAAAGATTCGTGTGTTGTGGGCCCGAGTGCACAAGTTTTGGATGGGGCGGTGGTGGAATCGAATTCCATCGTTGCGGCAGGGGCAGTCGTTACGCCCGGAACTGTCGTTGCAGCAGGTCAGTATTGGGCTGGTAATCCCGCCAAAATGGTCCGTAACGTTTCTGCAGAGGAACTCCAACTTATGGTCAGTAACTCCCTAGACACCTTGGAATTGGCACGAATGCACGCCTATGAATGTGATAAGGATTTGGAACAATTGACCAAGGATGAAGCGGCATATGAAGATGCAACAACACGAGATCCGGAGTACTTTCAGCCATCTCCGGATGGGCAGAAGGAGGAGGGAGATGTGCTTGGACAGGGAGCTCCTGGTCTTATTTTTGATAGTGTGTTGACTAATCCAGAGGAAGGGCTTAAATTCAATCAGAAGAAGAAGACAGCGCAGAAGCATTGATTTTAACAGGGACTTCATTAAAGAGGGGAAAGCATAGAAGTGGGGTGGATTTTATAGAAATGTGGAAACTTGGTTCGCCTTGACCAAGATGAATGAAAATGTAACATCTAACATTTGTATCAACAAAAAAACGTCTAGGGGATAGAGAAAATTCAATTTTCTGCCCGAATGTAAATACATTAAGTATCTGTGCGGTTGATGCCTACCTGGCTAAATCTGGGAACCTGTGGTATCTAACGCCCTCGATTTTTGCTAGGAGCAATACTATTCGTCCGACTGGCTGAATTTTTATTGTCATACATATTCCACATATCTAATTATTTCTCAAGGACTTTTAACATAAGATGGCGAAAAGTTAGCGACCACACTATTCCTACCGTGAACGCCGAGCCCTATTTTTGCCTCTTTTTTGCCTATTATGGCGAAAAGCTCTTATTAGCGATACAATGGCGTTCCGACATAATTCATCATTAGATTCAACTATTCACATGCAACTTTTCCCGATGCCAAAAGATAGAGTATGCCGAGCAGATCATTATTTCAGCTCCGCGACCGTCGTCAACGACGCCAGCAGCATCATTATCGGAGAGAAAAGAGAAAAAGCCGCTTAGTTCCCTGTTTCTTTGGCGGAATCATTATTGGCCTCGTACTCACCATTGCAGGTCATTTTATATTATGTTTCTTCTTTCTCTCCTCGTCCACCCTATCACCAGCAGGCATAATGCCGCACCCTCCATCATCCTTTCTTCGATTTCGTCGTCGTCAAAATCATAATAGAAAACACCCTTCAGCCCCAATATCTTACGGACGACTGCCGCTAACATCCAACAAAACGACGTTCAATCTGCCAGCCTACCCAATCAATCATCGCTACCGTCAAGAAATTCCAGTTGCTCTTTCCAATCACGCCATATCTGCATGCAATCACGCACTCTGGCGGACATTAGAAACCACCACTTTGGTATTGCCCAACAATGAAACATTTGTGTTCACCGGTGACATTTATGATTTGTGGTTACGTGATTCGGCTGCGCAGATTCATACTCTGCTGTTGCCCCGGACATTCTTACTCGTCAATAACAATGGCAACTATCATAATAACAACCACAACAATCTCGATAACGCTCCCAATAGAGAAGACTATGGTTCACTAGTCCAATCAGATCCACGACTAGAAAGAATAGTGAGTGGACTCATCTTAAAAACAGCACGATACATCCGCTACGACCCCTACGCCAATGCCTTCCGACTCAACCCTACACAATTCAATACCTTCGAACGTGACGTGTTGGGACGATTTGGGTTCATTTCGACTTGGAATTATGAACTAGATAGTGGATGTTACTTTGTACGGATGTTGTATTACTTTCATTATTCGTTTCCTTCTCACTCGATATTACGTGAGAAAGAGGTGAAGGAGGCAGTAATGATTATGATAGATGTTTGGATAGCCGAGCAGCGACATGAGGATGATGATTTTCCGGAAGGGATATTGTTCGATTGTTATCATTGTGCATATGATTTGCCATATAGATACAATCCTGATGAATTGTCACGAAATGGGAAGGGCTCGCCCACAAATTCATCAGCGGGATTGGTGTGGAGTGCTTTTCGCCCATCGGATGATCCATGTGAGTATGGATATCTGATTCCAGCAAATATGTTTGTGGTGGTAGTATTAGGATATGTCATGGAGCTGTGTGATACAATTTGGAACGATAATGACCTCAAGAAGAGGGCCAATAAGTTGAGAGAGGAGATACATTACGGTATTCAACAGCACGGGGTTGTAGAACATCCCAAATATGGCAAAATATATGCGTATGAAGTGGATGGCCTTGGGAACTATTTGTTAATGGATGATGCCAACGTGCCCAATTTATTATCCATCCCGTACATCGGATACGATTATGATGAAGAAGTGTATGCCAACACTAAAAAGTTCATTTTGTCGGTGGACAATCCGACATTCCATCGGGGTGGATTCAATCATGTCAAAATTGAAGGATTGGGTAGTCCACACACAATGGAAGGGTGGGGTAGTCCAAACGCGAAGAAGATAGCCAACGGTATTTGGCCCATGGGGATGATTATGGAAGGCTTGGTCTCAGACGACATTAATAAAAAGATAGACATTGTTGAGAAGCTGTTACAATCATCGGCAGGGAAGAATCAAATGCATGAAGCATTCAATGCTGACAATCCTTCCGAATACAGCCGTGAATGGTTCTGTTGGGCAGACTCTTTATTTGCTGAGTTGGTCATGTCATTGTCGGATGGATGCCCGGAGATATATGGAACTTATCCTTACATGATGGATAAATTATTTGCCAATGAAAACTAATCATACACAAACCTCTTTTATCATTTATTTACTTAGGCGAAAGTGTGATGAGAGAGCGACTATTAGCGCAATAATCTGCCTTATTTCTACTTCACCTCTTCCTCCTCAACAACAACAATTGTTACTGCATGCTTACCTCGTAAAGTACTCTCAACAAACAAGGAACCATTTTGTTTTTCCCTTTCCACACCATCAACTACAAACTTCGTTACCTTAGACCCCGATCCCATAACAACAATATCCAACATCATATCTCGAAACTTGAAGCCATGGAGTAATATATCATCAGAGAAAACTGACCCCGGTTTATTCGGGGCAAAGCGTAATCCATCTACTTCATACGATATTCCAAACAACCCCTGATAAACCATTGCCAAAAATCCCGTAGACGACCAAAGCTGTCTTCGTCGGTTAGGGGGGAATGTCCCATCCTCGTCGTCATAAAATTCAGCAAATGTTTGCCCCTTAAGTGCCAATTCTTTTAATGATTCAAGAGAGTGTGCAACAATGTCCGTCCGAGCGTGCTTGGCAGCAGCCACGGCGTAGTACCCTTGTAAAAACGGCCACACTCTTCCGTTGTGATAGTAATGAAATATATCTTTTTTTGCTGAAGAATCTGCGTCATCGTGATCAAATTTTGGCCATAGACATGGCAGGCCATACTTTCCAAGAGTTATATTGGCAAACATACCGTTGATTCGGGCATGATTTCGTTCAATCCCATCCAATAATACAAATGCTTCACCCAAACCCTCAAATTGATTTATCAATGCATTATTCTCATCCATAAAGTAGGCATAATATCCCTTGTCTTCTAACCACAAATGTCTCCGGATGGAACGACGTAACATCTCTGCATTATCCCAATATGTCATGTATTCACCCTCTTCCACACCCAGTTCTCGCCCCATGTAGGCGGCTATTTTGTATCCACTGTAGTATAGTGCATTGGTACTAAGTGCCTTCGTTTGGGCTACCAAATCACCAGGAGCATCACCTTTAGTACAATATTTCGTTGGGTAGGCGGAACAACTTTCCATAAAGCTAGAACACCCTTTGAACAATCCCAATTTTTTATCCAACGCTTCTTGTTCGGCACGAAACAACGTATTCTTTGTTACCTTGTACGCCTGATCTAAAAAATCAACATCAGCTGTGGCACGATAGTAAGACCATGCACCACGAGCACCAACTATAGAATCAGATAAGTGTGGCCATTTGCCAAAGTGGGCGCATTCATCTTGCAACCACACTGTACGCTGTTCACTCTCACTGCCCACTTTAATAGATACAGTTTCAACATTCGCCAATAATGACGAGCGGACCACATGCGGATATAATAATGATGCGGCCTGTTCGGCAGCAAAAGAGGTGTCACGTGTCCATGTGGTATCCCAATATTCACCAGCGATGAAGCGATAGTCGCGTCGTGCGCCTGACCTTTTTAGAACGACATTCGATTTGAGTTCGGAGAGCGCCAGGGCGTGAGCGTAGTCGTACGAGGGGATGTTTGTGATGAGCTGAGTTGTCACTTTATTCCTCTCGGGCTTGTATAATTGCGCAAATGAGTAGCTGAGCAAGATCAGTGCAGCGATTATGATGGCAGGTCTAGTGGAGAAATTGCCCGGTTGTTCTTGATACTTCTTCTTCACAGAGAATAAAGGCTGCCACTGAGACTGAGAAGGAAAAGTGACCTCTTCTTGCTGCAGCCAGCTGTCGCTCTGATGTTGCTTGCGAGAGGAAGGACCCCCTTTATGGCGGCGGTGGATCATTGTTGTGAGAATCATACGAATCCTGAAGTCTGAAACGAAGTCGTAATATCATGGGTTGCTAACGTTACGAGTGCAAGAACAAGAAGGAGCAGCTTGCAGTACTTCAGGGGGAGGATAAATCATAAAAGATATCATAAACTCTTTATCGAAACACTTCCCATACAGGCGTACCTACAAGCAGCAACGAGATGCAACTGTCGAATTAATTCAAAAAAGGTAGAACAAAAGTAATTTAATACTATTCCTACTGTAGAATCGCTTTTTTGCCCGTACGTGGATAAAGGGACTGTTACTATTCCGTCATACATACTCGCTAGACGAGTACCGCTATCAAAAATCTAATCCTAAGTCATTATCGTAGCTTTCATCCGTTAAATGGGAATCGCGATTATCTCTTTAATATGCCGCGCCATACGTCACTCTCTCAAAAGAGTTTGGCAATACAATTGGTAAAAGTATAGGGTTCTGACGTATGGTAAAGTGCCTGTAATAGGGTTGTCGTTTTTGTGTTGTTCTCTCCAGGCGTGATGCGCGATTGAATTCGGCGGAAAAATGACGCCACCCCTCTACGAAAGAAGAACTAAGGTAAGAATGGAAAGCCAACAACAACTCCAGCTCCGCATCCGACATGATGCAGAGGAGAGAAACAACGTATTGCAAGGTATGTAACTCGTCGTATGATTTGCTTCATCGCTTCACTCAAACTCTCACTCTCACAACAATACTTTTCCATAGAATTGACTTCATGGATTGATGCGTTAAAGACCACGAAACCTGCTGAACCCAGTCGTTCTATTTCCGTTTCGCACACTCTCCCCCTCATAGCTGGGGGCACCACCTATGATGAGATTCGCAAGAGAGGCAATGAATTCTTTGCACAGAAAAAATACGCCGAAGCAGTGGAATGCTACTCCAGCTGTCTCGACAGCGAGGAAGCGTTGACAATGCCAATAATCTTTTCAAATCGAGCATTGTCATACCTCAAGCTGAAACATTGGGCACTTGCAGAAGATGATGCAACCTCTGCGTTGCGGATTTGTCCTAATGATGCAAAATGCTATCACTCCCGAGCACTTTCACGGATCTCTCTTGGAAAACTTCGGGCGGCTTTGCTGGATGTATATGCTGCTGAGGACAGCTGTGACAATAACATATTGAAGAAAGAGATCGAGATTCTGAAATCCAAGTGCGAGAACGCTTTGGCTGATGCAGTAAAGCATGCACCTCGTCGAAGAGTACAAGTAGCAATTGTGTGATTATCAAAGAAAGCAATTTCACAAAAATCAGAATATGAACCTGTTGAAGAGCTCAATTATCTGGACCCAACTTACAATTCAATGATGCATGATTATTCTCTCAAAGGATACAGTTTGAGGGTCTCATGGTATGCTGTCAAAGTGAATGGTAATGCTATCTTGATGTGGTATATGAAAAAAGGAATAGATTTAAATAGATAAATAATTACTTAGAGTTACCAAAGCAAACACAATGGGAAATCAATCTAGCGGGAAGGGTTTCATAGCAGGCTCTCGCCATCCGATTCGGCCATCGTCATCACCTTTCTCACTGATGGTCGCCGTACATTTAGCGACGACGCTTCCTCTTCGCAGGCCTCTCATCTTCCTCGCCTTCTCTCTTCTTCCTACGATCGTCGGCTGCGGCTTCTCTTTCCATATCTTCCCAATCCATTCCCTGTTCCTCAAGATCTTCATCGGCATCAAACTCTGACTCGTCATCCTCCTCGGTGTCAAAGTTTTCGTCAGCGGAATCTTCTTCCTCTTCGGATTCTTCTTCACTCTGCTCACTGTAGCCTGACTCTTCTTCGCTTCCTTCTTCATCTTGATCATCATCCTTTCCGAACATGCGAAGAAACTCCCAACCAGCTTCCTTTGGTGTCACTTCGTCCTCCTCTGTGTCCATGTAAAATCGATCGTCGCCCTCAACATGCGCCATGATCTGTTTCCAGTTCAGGTTCATTGGTCCTTCTGTGTAAGAAATCTCCATGTCAGTGAGCCATTCCTGAATAGAATCCTTTTCCTCATTAGCGATCATGTCAACACGATAGGGCTGCTTTGTAAAATCTTTGTTGATCAGAACCATATCAAATGCTTTGCTCATGAAGGTAACTCGCTCAAAATGGACATGATCAACATCAGATAGATCAACCACAAAGAATGGAGTCTCAGTCAAGTTGCAAAGGCAATTGAGAGTCGGTTGAATAGACACCATTTCTTTGTGTGGGTTTCCAGTAAACGAAAGATCACGGTACGGAATGTCAAACTCGAGCGAATAACCATTCTTTCGTGCCACTGTCTCCACTTTACGGGCAAATTCTTTGAAAGCCTCGTTAAGTCTCTTTTTCAACTGTCTCTCGCGTTGTTCGTCATCCATCTCGTCAGGATCATACATACTACGTTTGCCAGCATCGACGGCTTGACTGGCATCAATCACTTCCGTAAAGAATTGGATGTCTTGCTGTTTCTTTTTCCCAACCATGATGGGGTTTTTCAGATGAAAATGAATCAATACCATGATCTCATTCTCGCATGGTTGGAAAATAGCATGCTTCACGTTGGCGTACATGATGTCCACAATCTCACCGCGGGTGGAGATGAAACGAAGGCCGTTCGTGTGAGATTCGAGGTTGCCCTGGGTCTTCCTTCCAGCAAACACAGGTCGCATAGTGAGGTCAGAAAGACGCGGCACACGCTCGTTCTTGGTTCGGACGAGTTTGTCTTGCTTCACGAGGTTGGCCTCTTCCTGATCTTGAATTTCCTTAGTTCTTGCTCGCTTGCGCAGTTCTGAGATTTGACGAAATGCCTAGCAAGTGAAGAATAGGTTGGCGAGTGGTTAGAGATTGATGAGGAGAACGGAAACAGAGATACATTTGCGTCAAAAACATACCGTTGTGAGACTTTGGCTATCCAAACTTCTAAACGTCATCTCTCTAATGAAAGTCGCGTAAGGAGCATATTTCTGCACCAATTTCGCTGTATTCTCAGGGCAATCCTTGCCGACAGCCATGCCCCCAGTGTAAAAGTTGATCCTTAGGTATGCCGCATTATCAGGATCAGGTAACACCACGTTTTTTATAGTACTAATATGAAACGGGACAGGGTTGCCACAGATTGGCAAAATAACGCATTGGTTGGCCATATCAACCTTCACTTGATTAGGTAGAACATTGTCAGGCAAGTTCTTGGTGCTCTTGTATGCCTCTAGTTCCTCTCCTTTCGTCGACTTTTCGTCGCCGCCTTTTCTTCTGGAACTTCTTGCCAGCTCTCGCAGCCGTTCCTCGTTCTTGCGTGCCATCAGCTCTATCTGCTTGCGCTCTCTTTCGGCAACTCCCTCTACATCCGCGGCACCTGAAGCGGCATTTGCTGCCAAACGACTCGACTTCCTCCCTCCGGTCGGCGCTTCTTCTTCTTGCTTAGCAATTTTCTTCGCAAGCTTCCTGTCTGTATCATCCTCATCGGAGTCTTCGTCATCGTCGCCACTGTCGTCGTCCAACATGGAATAAGAAATGTCTCCACGGTCTCTACCAAATTTTGTCATAATATCTGCACCTTTGTCAGTGACGGCAACCATATCGGCAATGATCAATCCATACTGAGACAAGTTTTTTACCTGTATTTCATGAAAAAATGTGAGTTGTTAGAACAAATACGAACATCAAAATTACATTCACTTCAAGTCAATCAACACTTACAGCACTTTCATCGTTCGCCGAAGCTCTAGCACTTTCGCTCAAAGTCAACCCAGAGAGGCTTACTGCCAAGTTAAACACCATGCCTGCCTTAAATGGCACTGTGCTCTTCGAATTCAGCAAGAGATTACCATCACGGAAATCCAGTCCGACCGAAAAGCCTAATGCCTTGGGAAGGGAATCCACCAAATCATTTTTCCCCTCGTCTCTCAAATATTTCACTGCCGCAGCATAAACTGCTTTTAGTGGCTTGCCAGGAACCATGGCCTTCAACGCCGCGTCGTGAACACCCAAAAGCGTATCATACATTTGCTGCACCTGTTTGGGCGGATCAATCAGAAGCGTGCGACCAATATTGCTGCAATAATTCGAATAGCGCGAGCCAAGCATCACCGTAATTATATCAAACTTGACATTTTCTGAGTTGGACGTTGCCGAAACCTTAAAGTCGTAGTCCCCCCCACTCTGAATGATAGGAAAGTAGCACGACTGCACAAGATCCTGTGGTACCTTGAGATTGATTTTAGATGGGTCCTCAATAACATCGTTGATATGTTCCGCAATAGTCTCGTGGGTTGTTGTTTTATTATTCTCGATCACATCTTCAATGTCTTTGATGAATGAATGTTTGAGAACTTTGTTACTCAACACAGACGACTTTTTGAGTAAATCAAGTTCATACTGCTCCTTCACTGCCATCACCATACTAAGCCCATGTGTACAATCTACAATTTCAAGGTTGGAGTCTGATTTTTCAATTTTGTTCTCCCATCCCAAAACAACGCCGTCTTTGGTATCGGTTTTGAATTCTTTCTTAATTAACCCAATCTTCACAGCTTCGCCATTGCTCTCTCCCCTTACCATCTTCAATAACTTGTCAAAATGTTTTGCATTGTTGTCTGATTTACTCTTAACAAGTAACTCCAATTTGCTAATTGATCCACCTTTTGGCTCTTTGCCCATGGCCTGTTCCAAAAACTCACACTTCTTCTTCGTTGCAAGGACGGCGCATTTCCCATCTTTGGTTAGAAGTAGAACTGTGTCTGGTAGTTCATACCCGAAGAGGTAAAGATGAAGCACATTACTCTTGCGGTAGTCATCGTCAGATGATGATCCTCGATTGAGGGTAATACAGTTGGCTCCATTCCAGATTTGCTCTCTAAGATATAATTTTGGGCATTCGATGTAGAGTGAGAAGAAGTGACAAGACGTTTAGAATTGCAACAAGAGAGTGATTTCGCAAGATTGATCGATAAGTAATAATGCTTCTTTGGCGATCGTGTCATGTGATTAACGGCGGCAATACTGTCGCGTTGCGTGATGAGAATCACGTTGCACATAATATATAATATATTTCACGTGCACCAATCTGCCGTGCGTGCCTCTTACCTATGTTTCACGAAATGAGCATGTATCTTGTTCAGCCGCTCGTAGAATTTTTCAACATTGAGCTCTGCCATTTTTAGTATCTTGTAGTGGATTTGTCGAAAGGAAGGTAGGTGCTGCAGATTGACCAATGACAGGTAGATATATTTTTATTGCTTCTTGTGAACCGTAATTTTTTGACAACTTGAAATGTGCCCCACTTTGCTTTACTGTGACAAGTAGTCGGCTAGTCCTACTCTTTTCTATTGCTGCGAGAATCGCTTCTCTAGATGGCTAGTATCAACGGGGCGGATAGGAGATGTTGTTCATTGCCATCAACGATAATGCTCAGCAGGCAGCAGCATCAAAAAACCTTGAGATGGGGGAGGAGAAAGAAGGACGAGCGAGATGAGAGATAGCGGAGTCTGTCCTTAGCAAACACCCAACACCTAACACCCAACACAAACACATCAAAAACACATCAAGATGAAAAGCGAAGCGCCCATCAACCTCCATCAATACCGCACTCAATAATATTTCTTTGGTTTCATGGCAGTAGCAGTGGATACGCTGTAAAAAAGGATTGACACTCAAGAAAACAATATAAGACTAATACATCAATATGAGGAGGCGGCCGAATAAATGCTTACTGATGGCAGCCTTATGTGTTGGCTCATCAAATGATGTTGTCGCATTCTTGACTTCATCGATCTCGACGACAATACGATCAACAGCATCATCACAACGTACAATACGGAACAGAAAATCAGGAGCATATCTTTTCATGTCAGAGAATCTAAAAGAAAAGGATACAGGGCCGAAAAATGAAAGTACATCTCAGAACGAATTCTCTCGCACTATTCGTGTCAACAAGTGGTTCGGCGGCGGTGGTGGAAGTAGTGGCCCAAACAATAGAAGAAATAAGTCAATGAATCTTTCGGTATCGGCAACATCATCTGAAAGAGAAGCTTTGGCAAAACGCTTCCGCTTATCTAATATCTCTGCTCTATCGGCAGAGATGGTCGTTCAACCTGCTGTGGGCGATACCGATGATTCTGGAACCATTGAGGCGATGGGTACAATAACAGCCCAGGTGACTCAAACTTGCGTTCGTACTAATGAAGGTTTTGATGTAGATTTGGAATTCACATTTCATACTGTGCTTCGGGCAATGGAAGCAGCAGCAGTAGCAAGTAAAGGTGCTGGAGGTGGTGCCGAGAATCAATTATCAGACGGTGAAATGGCCGCGCTTGAAGCAGCGGCTCAATTGGATGGTGGTGCAAGACAACAACGAAAGAAGAAGGGAGGTGGAGGCAAACAAAAACGCGATAAGGGTGTTCGTGGAGGTCAATCATCACGAGATCTTGATGCAATGGGTATGAAAGAATTGCAAAACATCTTACAGGAGTATGAAGTGCAAGATGAGATTATTGAAGATGAAAGTTGTTTTTGCACCGATGGGATTGTTGATGTAGGTGAAATTGTGGCTCAAATGTTCCGTTCCAAGTTAGATCCATACCCGAAAAAGCCAGGGACTGATCCTGTGAGTTACTCCTTCACTTTCTAATTAGTGTAATGAGGAGACCAATTGCTCTTAGCTAATTTAAAAGTGCAAATAAAACACCGACAATACTCCACGACTTCTAAATGCCGCACGTCCTAAAAACTCGACTCCAGGCCCCAACATGCAACAGCCCCCATGGTTTAAGTAATAACCTTACACGAACTAGGAACTAAAATAGAATAGATAAGATTTAGATAGAATGTATTCTCTATCATGTCGAAGTACATAGATACTCCCTTCTATTTCTCTTGAACTTCTCTACTGAAAAGCAACGTACGTAGGATGTACCTAAGTTTGTCTCCTGAGTTTTTCTTGAAGCAAATCCAAGCTAAAGATCAGAAGGATGCTTGTCACCTTTTAAACTTCTACTATTGCATCTATCTACTTGACGCCATATCCAGAGCATTCTTTTCAAACACACTGTTTTCATGAGGTCGATCAGAAGGACTTTACTCGTTATGCTTATGTGCTGCACGCCATTGGCAACTGCATTCACTGCCGTCATTTTACCAGCTGGTGCGAAGAGTACTTCAGCACTTACTATGCATGCAAGAGATGAGAGCGACGTTGTCGACACCTCGCGCCGCTCTGTTGTTTTTGCATCATTTGCCTCTGCTTTGGCAGCGTATTCAGTTGTTGCATTTCCCTCATCTGCAAGCGCTGTCTATGGAGCTGATGCTAACATTCAAATGCCAAATATTGCTCAAGGGATGACTGATAGAGCTACCAAACAATGTCTTGTTGAAAGTCTTGGCACCAGAGAATGTCTCGTATATGAAGACCCAGATAATAAGCTTTACAAATCCGCAGATAGCAAAATACTTTTCGAGAGGCTGGGTACCTCTGTAGAGGCATTGAGTAGACTGCCAAATTACATTGCAAACAAGCAGTGGAGCAACGTGCAAAGTGTCCTTACGGGTCCGATGGGAAGTCTATCTTATACCATGAATGAAATTGTCAAACTCATAGATGAAGAGAACTCGGTAAAGAGCAAATGCAAAAATTTGACAGGCGATATTAGGAAAGATCTGTATGGGATCTCGGCTGCAATTGCGGCCAAGGATGAGAAGCAAGCCCTTATCAATTATGAAAAAGCAACAGAGAAGCTGGAGAAGTTTGTGACGTTAGTTAGCAGTGTATGATTTCTGTAATCTACTTCATTCCAAGACTTCAACATTTAGAATACATTATTAATGCTACATAGAGTTTATATTCAGCATGCATCTGTTCTCCGCATACAATGGTGCTCAGCATCCGATTGGATGGGCCTTGAGGGCTGCACGGCTTCGTCCGATTGAATGGCCGAGTCCGTTACATCTGAGTCCAGACTCAGTATCGAGGGTATTGAGATGGTCAGATCCATTGTTAGACGAGTACTTTTGGCCGGTGCTGGATCGAGTATGCCGTCGTTACCGCCATTGTTTGAGGCTAGTGTCGATTCATCATCCGAGAATGAAGAAACAGAAGAAGATGTAATTTTCATTACTTTCGCAGATCGTTTCGTCCAATTAGATCGAATCAACAGATACATTATGATTGTACTGGAGACAGAGTAACCCATCGTCAAAGCTGCTACGAGCCCTTGCAAGTTGCAGTTTGTCACAAACACAAAGGTTGCTGCAATCGGAATGGTTACAATCCAGCTGGTAACCATAGTGACAAATGTGGCCAGCCGCACTCGCCCCTGGGCTCCAAGCAACGCCCACCCTAGCATGCCAATCGTCATGACAATACTGGATAGACATAAAAGTGGAATGAGTTGCGTCATCTCGGCCCCGATTTGATCATAGTCAAGTAGCTCGAATACATAACTCCCAAGTAGACCGTAGAAAGCGAACGCAAGGGCAGTTCCGACGGACATGCCAATGATGAGAGACTTGTACGCTGATCTTGATGCATCAAGCTGGTTTCCTCTACCCATGTGGTAGGCACATCTCAGTTCGGCCCCACAACTGCACACGTATAAGTAAGTCAGTGAGCGCACAAATATCATTATGTTTGATCTAAATTTGCCAAACTGCACTCACCATAGTCCTTCAATAAGTGAGCTGAAGATATCAGACGTTCGTCTTACGACTGCAAACGTAGCAACATCATCTGTTCCTATGTATGATGCAAATAGAACAAGAAGGCCCCATTCACTTTCACGAATGAGAGATCCCATGCCAAGAGGAACGCCAGTTTTCAACATCTGTTTCACTGCCTGTTTGTTCTTAAGAGCATTTGACCTTACCATGCCAACCCAGCATAGATCAAGCCAACCCCTCATGGATAGAACAATGATGTTGATGGGTATGAAGATAACAGCAACACAAAGTTTAATCCAAGCCAAGTCAACCAACATTGCATTGTTGTTTGCATTGCGATAGAGATAAACTGCAATTCCAGCAGTATATGAAGCATTCATCAGAATTTCAATGACATTGCTGTAAATTGAAGGGTCGATCGCACTCAAAAATTGCATTTGCGCACTGTTGAAGCCATCAACAAGCATCGCGATTACTTGGACAGGAGCAAAGCTACCTCCAAGTGTTGCCACATCACTGCTGACGTCCAACCAGACTAAAATTTGGTACATAAATGAGCCCATTATGCACAACGGCAGAAACCCAGTTAGTACAAATACAATTTGAGTCAGCTGAATGTATTGCCCGGCAAGGAAATAATTTCCTGCGCCAACTGCATGCGCACACAGCGTAGCTTGGGCATCCCTGAAATGAAAAAAGGAATGTGATTAGAACAGAAGGAATAGAGCATGTATCATTCAGTCGCAGCATACTCTTGAACACTCACGTAAACCCCTTTGCCGCTGTGTTCACCATGCTTAAAAAGTATCCAGTTACTAAATAGGCGGACAGGCTTTCGGCTCCAAGCACAGAAGAGATGATAGCGATGCCGATAATAGCAAACATGTTGCAGATCAAAGCTGTGAAAGTATAAGGAAACATCAAATCGGCTAGCCTCTTGGACTCGTGGTCGAACTGTGCGATGCGCACAACGTGGTCCCAGATGGTCTTAATTTTGTTTGGATGGTAAGGCGACTGGTCACCAAACACAAGATCCTCTATACCATTGACGCTTTTATTGTCATCAACTTTGCTAAAAGTGCTGTCGTGCGTAATGATATGGTCGAAACCTCCGCAACTGTCGGTCTTGGTGGTAGGAATGCTTGGAGGGACGTAAGACGACTTGGCCTTTTTTTCTTTTCTCCTCTTTTTGGCTGCCTGGTTTTCTCTGTCTAATTGAAATTGTAATACTTGGTGGTGTAATCGAAGATTTCCTGGTGCATAGAAACCACCATCAAGAAAAGTTATTTTCGGGACGTGCTGTGTTTGTGAAAGAGGACGAATTGGTTGCTTCTTCGTGATAGCTCTAACTGCTCTCTTGTAATATCTCTTCTTCTTCTCCTTCTTCCTCATTTTGAGAGAATAGGGGTCATGAATTCCTGGGGTTACCCTTTCATGTTGCACATCATCTACCCCAATGCTAAAAGAATGTTGTCGAGCTAAACTAACGCAAGACATGTCATCTGAGATGTGCCTCCTTGTGCGCTTAGATTCGTCTAACCCAACACTGAAAGTGAAAGGAATGTCGTCCGTAGACTTCCTTTTTCTTGTGCGGATGAAGTCGTCAGATGTTTTATTGTTACTGGCTGTCAGCTGGTTATTATCACCCATGCGTTCACATTCTAACATTCCTTCGAACGCAAAACAGCCGCAGCATCCATCATCTGAGATTTCATCGAAAGAACTTTTTCCTACAGCAAGCGTGTCCAAGTTGCACTTGTCAAACTGCCCTTGATTATGCCATGATTTGCTTGGCCTACGCAATCCAGCACGCCAATTGCCTATTGCAACGAAGATTGGCAACGATAATAACGAGAAGACACAAAACAACAGAGTTCCAAGAAAGAGAGGTGTGCCTGGATCAATGATGTCTACGCTGTCATCGTCTACATAGTCCGCCATGGCAAAATCTGCCACCTCGCCTTTCAGGACTAACGCGCAGATAATTCAGAAACCTACAACGACGTCAAGAGGATCCCTTGTTTTGAATTTTTCTCGGTTGTTGAACGCCACTTATTACTAAGGGATGGAAGAAAGAAACCGAATGTCGTATGTTGCAGCAAAATAGTACCGCCAGCAACTCACACCAGTTTCGTCGCGGCTCTGTCGCAAGATGTTTGCTTTTTGTAGGATAGTCGTCGTTAGATTTTTTCTCCGAAGGAGTAAACTCAACGGACGGGACAGGGAGACGGGACGCTCCTGTATGTATCTAGCATCACCTCAACCAAAGGTGAAGTAGGTAAGTGCGTTCGTCCGCCCCCCCTTTCCGCCGAATTGTCGGGAAAATTGGCCTGCGCCCGAGCGTCCTGAGTCCTGATAAGCCAGACTTTAGTATGTACCCACAGCATCACACCGAGCAGAGCAAGAGCAAGAAGTTTAGCTAGCTATTAAACTTCTTGGAATAAAACCTTTTAAAAGTAATACTACACCAAAGACAAAAGAGAGGTCGATACTTTGAACTTTGAAGTACATAGGACCGGACCATCTTAATCATAGAGGGTTCGATGATTGGTTGTATCCGCAACGTGTGGATGTGGCTGCCATTCTGCTTGCTCACCAAGCCGAGCCACCCCTACTTTCAACCATTACTGTCGGCCACCACGATCAAAGATCGACAGAAAACTAAAAACAACTTGCTTCAGCAAAAAATGATTACAAACGACGCTGGAACAATGAGAGAGGCAAATAAAGAACTATCATTCAATTCTCTGCTCCAACAAGGGGAGGTAATATCATGCCTTCCGTTTCTACCATCAATTCTTAGCTTCGTCACTCGACGAAGGACTCTCTTTGCATTGTACATACTGATTGCCAACACAACATATCTCCACAGACGATCTCACTTGCGCAAAATGACCAAAAGAAAATTATTGCAGATACGAACGACTCGGGAAGAAGGGGTTAACATAGGCATGTACATAACAAACATTGTCGCTTGGCAAGTATTTGTAACATGTATCTTTCCCATTCTGGAGCCTTTATCTAGAATATTTGGGTATGTGTCTTTCTATTACTTCTACCCAAATGCTAATGGTTGTGGAATCATATTTGAGCCACTATCTGTACAGCATCTACCAATGAAGAAGCGGCAGCGTTCTCAACTGCGGCTTGATTGGCATGAGTTTTCAGTGAATGTGGGCAATATTGGGAGAGATGGCTTTCGTCATCCTCCCTGTGTTGTACGGAACTTACCGCACTTAGATATTCCTCGTTTGCAGATGAAGCATTGGCCGTGGAGAAGGAAGCATAGACTTGAGAATGACTTCTAACATTATTTTTTACTCATACTTTGACCATTGACCCCCATGTCTATGTATCTAATCCTACTTGAATTGATTTCAGTAACGTTATCTCATCCAAATTAATCAGTATATTATTGATGGCTCTCGATGCGTCCTCAAGCCAACCAAACCCCTGTTATTTTTTGTTATTGTTCTTACATGACGAAATGTCCACCCTCTCCCACTGCAAAACTGGCGAGTTGGTTGAGTGTATGTTCTTTCTCATCAAGGCACTCCTTTATTAGATCTTTGATGGAAATAATTCCCACTACCTGTCCCATATCATCGATAAGAGGAAGATGACGGATGTCACGGCTTAGCATTTTATCCATGCAAGCGTCCACGGTATCAGTGGGCCTGGCCATGACCAAATTGGCAGCCTTTGTCGAAATTTGCTTTACTTTTAAGTCTTTACTGCGTTTTCCAAGCAAGGCAACTTTTGTCACATAGTCTCTTTCACTGACGACACCAGAAAGATTGCCTGAAATAAATTTGTAACGTATAGCAGCAGAGTTTGTGGGAGTGAGAGTTCTCTTGCGCCTTAATGATCTATGATAATCATAATATTACATCATGTTGTGAGAGTGTCTTCTTACCTTCCGCGTCCTTCGTAACAAGACACCCAACGTCATACGCCGCCAACTTCTCAACCAAATCAAACACGGTGGCGTCATCGCTGATTGTGTAGTCTATGCCAGAGTAACAGCTCTTGTTCCATGCGTGTTCCGCCGTTCTGTCGCCTACTTTACTTGTCACGGTTCGCGTCGCCGCAAAGTGGGATGATACGGCAGCCGATGCTTGAAGACGGTGCTGAGAGAGGGTGCGAGCGGATGCTCTTGCTATAGATGATGCACAGGCCGATAGCATGATGGCTGGTACTGTTGGGCTTCTTCGATGGTGAGTGGAAAAGTATGATTTGTGTTCTTTTTCCTTGATGGTTTTTCTGTGGATCTTTTTTGGTTGAATGAAGCGAAGAGCATCGCCGTTGATCGCCATCAGCCATCAGCTCCATATCACACATTCATAATAATAGAGTATGGTACTTCATACTTCTTATCGGCCACAGCTGCCACGCATACAGAGCATCCAGGAAGATCTCCATTCTTGAGTTACATACTCTAGCAAGAGCAACGAGGAGACGGCAGTATCGGTACTGGCAACCCCTGCTGGGTCACCAACCACTGTTTTTTTACTACGGGGAGCGAGCTGCGGAGACTTCATAGTAGACACATTAAAAAGTTCACTTCTTGATTTACTACGCGGAAGAATAGATGACATCGGTGGTGGGGCAGCTACTATTATTATCATTCTTATCCATTGTATGGACGACGAATGTTACTTCGTTGTGCACTTCTCATCAATCAACAACAACGCATCATCCAGATCATGATGTAATCATTATAGGAGGGAGCATTACTGGGATTGCTACAGCAGTAGCCTTGAAGACTAAGCTCTCTCCCATTAACATACAAATCTATGAACGTGCAATTTCGCTGGAACCGACTGGTGCTCTGTTATCTTTATTTCCAAATGGGATGACAGCATTACAATACATACTTGGAGATTTGCAAACAACAAGAGATCCAGAAGTCACACTATGTGACATACTAAATGAGCAATCGGTACCTCTTCAACGTACAATAATCAAACAAGTTCAGGGAGGACAAGTGACAGAAGAACGAGTTGTCAAGTCTGTGTACAAATCAAACGAAAGAAAATCACCAGGGAGGTTTATTTTATGGTACCAATTGCAAAACATTTTGTTGCAAGCACTTCAAGCAGTTTCATTGGCAGATGAGAATTGCCTCTCACTCGGTTGTGAGTTTCAATCTTACTCGTTTGACAATTCAACAGGATTAATCCATGCTACATTCAAATCTAGAAGTGACGCGGGCGAAATCACATTTACAAAAACTTGTAGACTGTTGATAGGTGCTGATGGAATAAGATCTACGCTTCGTCCACTTATATCACGATGGAGCTCGGGCTATCTTTCAAAGCCTCAAATTCGTTCTTACAAACGCATTATATTCAGAGCACTAATAGATGCAACAGATGTTGCTTCAAACTTGATGCCAAGTATTGGAGCGGCTGTAGTGTATAAAAGTGCAACTAATGTTGGTCAAATATTCAAACTACAACCGTGTTCAGAAGCTAAGACCATCGCCCTAACCGCCACTGCATATACCGAAGATACAGAAGAAGTAGTCCGCGAGTGGAACTCAAATGAGGCCAAATCTAATTGGAGGAAGGCATTTTCAGATTTTCCAACATATGTACTTGATCTGATAGATCAAGCTCCAATTTCCTCTGTTTATGCAAACTGTGTGAGTGATTTGCAACTAGGTGATAAGGATCAATCGCCGACTTTATGCTGGAGTAATGGTCATGAACCTGTGGTTCTTGTAGGCGATGCTGTCCATGGGATGACGCCATCATTGGGCCAAGGTGCAAATGTTTGTTTGGAGGATGCTGTTGAGTTGACAAGGATATTTAGGCATGTAACTGAAACGGCAGCTGTTAGTATTAGAGATTTGACTCATGAACAATTTATGGAAACAACATGGCGATTACAATCTGTGCGGAATGACCGAGTTGTAGAAATTCACCGTTCTAGCCGAAACCAAGCATCTGTCAAACTGTCAGCTGACTCAAGCTTAAAGAACTATCAGGAAAAGAATGAAGATTTCTTCCGGCGGCTGTATGAGTGGAAACCTACATACTTTTGATGACGAAGAATTAGATTTCAACTACTAACATTTTATACGCAACTCAAAATTTGTATGATGACCATTATTTCCTCTTTATAGTGACTCGGCTGCCTTTGGTTTGTCCTTGTCCGTCAAACCAACAGCCTTGACACTCAAGTCCCACATCTTCATTGCAGTAGCACGGTCCCTTACAGCGTCTGATTGAGCATTCTCAAAAATCTCACCACCAGATCCACCGGCACCTCTGGGCTTTCCATCCGGACTCCATCGTCCTACCTGCTGTGCGCCACCGTTCCAGGACCAGTATACATCTGATTTGGTGCATTGTGGGTCATCAACAACTTGAGCCAAACGCTCGCCAGCCTCTTCCATACCAACGTATCCTCCGGTGACATATTTCATGAACCAGGGGAAGGCCTTACGGAACCAGGGCCTCTTTTCCCTAAACAACGAAGTTTCTGCGATGCATCCGGGGTACATACTGCTAAATGCAATTCCAGTGCTGGCGTGATATCTTCGGTGCAATTCGGACACAGTCATCATGTTGCAAACCTTAGAGTCTTTGTAAGCCTTTGCGCCAAAGAATGGCTTGCCATCAGCCATGGAAATTGGCTCCTTTGCTCCATTTTCGAATCCCTTGAGATCTCCAAGGTCTGCTCGTGGGTAGACAAGTCCACCACCTGCAAAACATTTCACGCAGAAGATTAATCAGTAAAATGAAATGTAAGCAAGGCAATTCATACTCTGCATGATTCTATTTCATGCAATAACTGCACTTACCAACAGTATTTGTGTTTCCAGTAATACTTCCAACAATACACATTCTAGCTCCCTTAGCCTTGGCCATATCATCCACCATCAAATTAACCAATAGAAAGTGTCCAAAGTGATTGATTCCCATACTCTGTTCAAATCCATCATCAGTCCAAGCTGGTTCCGGATCAGTGGGCTTGTAAACAGCCGCGTTACAAATGAGGTTGTCCACTGGACGAGCACTCTTGAAAGCCTTAAGATTGTACACAAAGTCACGAACAGATTGAAGTGAGCCAAGTTCGAGCTTCATGACGACATAAGATCCTTCGGGCATGTTGAATTCCTTGGCTACGCGCTTGCCCTTTTCGACGTCGCGACAAGCCATGACAACGAAGTGTCTACCAGTCTTGGCGAGTGTAGCAGCGCAGTTGAGTCCAAGACCACTTGATGCACCAGTGATGACGGTGAGCTTGCGGTTTCCAATTTTGACACCACCAAGAACCTTGGCAGCTTCTTTATCTTCGGGAAAGTAGAGTTTTTCTGGAAGTTCAGTTTGGGTGAGCATATCAGAAAGAATGGTTGGGGAGTTGGATGAAGTAACGATGTTTTTCGATACAGCTGTCAACGATCTATGTGTGGTAGCAACAGGGGCGAATGCCTCCACAGTGGCTAGCATGGCAGCAGCTGCCAAGACGCATGGTGTAAAGCGAACCATGTTGTTTTCTGATAAGTACTTATTGATTCACAGTCACGTTAGGATTATGGATGGTTTCTATGAGCAAAGAGGATGCACGCCATCGTAAAACCTCGAAGAAGATCTGGTTCAATTTTTTGGGCACAAAACTTCCACGTCCAAACTTGTAGTTGTGCAGTAGCGCAAGGCCCGTTTTTCGGAATTCCTTTAAAAGAACTAGTGTGGTACTATGTAAGTGCAAAAAGTATCGTGATGTGGAGCCGCTTTTTGTGACTCACTCTAGATATCTACACTCTCATCTCTCATCGACATCAAGCTAATACTTTACGCGAGTTCAAAACACAATAGCATCGTGCTCTTCCTTTGTTGGTGCGTGCTTAGTAATCTCCTTATGTACTCCGCAGAGCCAAGAAGAAAATTGTTGCTAGAGCGTATGCAAGTTGTAAGATCGTCCTTCTTCTATAACAGCAGCACCACAAAACATGCAGATATTCTGCACAGCCATGTTCACCCTCCTACTCCAGCTGCGTCGCGCTACAGTCGCTTCCGCTTTCCAGCAACCTGTCATGACATCAGCAAGGAATGTTGGTCATAGATCATCGTTGATACTACTCGCTAAGGAAGAAGGCGGAGGTGGCCGAAGTTCTGCCGCAGTTGCAGACAAGGATCTTCTGAGCAAGACATCAACAGATAAACAATCCAACGCAAAGGTTGCACTCGACACCAACCCACCCAAAGGAACACGAGACTTTTACCCCCCAGAAATGCGTCTGCAATCATGGTTATTTAACCAATGGCGTCAAGTAGCTGCCGCATATGGCTTTTCCGAATATGACGCACCTGTTCTTGAGTCAGAAAGTCTCTATACACGAAAGGCTGGTGAAGAAGTGACACAACAATTATACAATTTCGAAGACAAGGGCGGACGCAACGTTGCATTACGACCCGAAATGACTCCTAGTTTGGCAAGGATGGTAATGGCCAAGAAAGGTGGATTGCCACTCCCACTCAAATGGTATTCTATCCCGCAGTGTTGGAGGTATGAACGTATGACGCGTGGACGAAGGAGGGAGCATTATCAATGGAATATGGATATTTGGGGTGTGGATGGGATTGAAGCTGAGGCTGAGCTGTTGAGTGCTATGGTCACATTCTTCAAGAATGTTGGTTTAACTAGTGACGATGTGGGTATCAAGGTCAATTCACGTAATGTGATAGGGGAGGTCTTGACAGAGTTGGGTGTGCCAGAGGAAAAGTTCGCAGCGACGTGTGTTTTGGTGGATAAGTTAGAGAAGGTGCAATTAGATGCGATACAAGGAGAGCTTGAGGGACTGGGACTAGAACGAAGTATGATTGAAAAACTGACGGATGTACTGACCAATAAGTCGATTGAATCAATTAGTGCGGTGCTTCCCGATGATTCCAATGCTGTGCAGGAGCTAACCAAGTTATTCGAACTTTGCGAAGCTTATGGAATTGGAGATTGGGTCATGTTTGATGCATCTGTGGTACGTGGACTCGCTTATTATACAGGTGTGGTATTTGAAGCATTTGATAGGAAAGGTGTGCTACGCGCAGTTGCTGGAGGAGGTCGTTATGACAAGTTATTGGAGACCTTCGGTGGGGAGCCCACGCCCGCTGCTGGTTTTGGTTTTGGAGATGCCGTTATTGTAGAGTTGTTGAAGGAGAGGAATGTCTTACCATCATTTGAGGGTAGTGGCTACGATTCTGTTGTATTTGCTTTGAGTGAAGATTTGTACGCAGTCGCAATACAAGTGGCTTCCAAATTGCGAGCTGCAGGACAATCTGTCGATCTAATTTTGGAGAATAAGAAACCAAAGTGGGTATTCAAGCACGCCAGTAGAAACGAAGCGAAATATTGTGTAATTGTTGCTGATGACGAATACCAAAATGGAGAGGTTTCTGTGAAGGACTTGTCCGCAGGTGAGCAGAAGGCGGTGAAAATTGATTCGCTCGAGAAATGGGCAAAAGAGGTTAGCTCTACTAACAATTAGATCCAGTAAATATGCGATGCATATACTTTATGTGCTGCGTGAGTCATACCCTTGCCACAAGCTCGCCATTATATTTGCGTCCACCCTCTGGAGTTCACGTGTATTATAGCTTTGGCAATGTTGGCATTTCAGGCCGACAAAATGGTATAGGATATTGCCCATCTTACCGCAGTCCTGACAGTAAATGTTGCTCGTTGTAGCAGCATACGCTGGAGGCATAGGTTGCATTCTGATAGCAGAATCAAGTAGTGCAAAATATTCGCTCATGTCCTCAGCGCTTTTTTTGCAGAGTGGGCATGTGTAACTGTGCCCTCGCATGTTTGTGAAACAAGCCAGATGCATCACGTGACCACATTTCAAGCCACGGAGCGGCTCTGTGCTTTGAAACATGCTTTCGTGACATATGGGACAATTCCCCTGAAGTCGTTGAGGAATACAGTGGTGGTCATCCGTCAACGAGACACACGCATTACATCTCATGCAATGACGATAATCCAACCCTAGCCCTTTTCCAGATCTACACACATTGCAAAATGGACAGTGATAGATGGATTTGTTGGGTGAATCGTCATAAAAGTGACAAATATTGCAGCTGTATCTCGCGAAAGGCTTCGCTCCTGATGGACATTCCTGATTGACACACTTATCGCCTGCAGGTTGAAGTGCACCACATTTCATGCATAGGATTTCCGTCACCTCGTACCGATCTAACGGTGAGTCCTTATCTTTTGTGGCCATCTCGCGTGTTTGTTCGCAACAAAGACGGCACGTATAAAGCCGGCCCGAAGTTGGATGGCGGAGTTTGCACGATCGAGCGTAATGAGGGCATCCGAGAATGTGATTGATGCCACCATCATGGTAAGTTGGGGCAAGCTCGGAAGCAGAGAATAGTGGCACGGAGCTATCATTCGGGTGGAACTTGGTAGACTGAGGATCACTTGTCCACACGAGTGATACTTCTCCATCCGGTGACTTTTTGAAATACGATGATGGAGGAGTTTCTCTCCTCGTGCGTGCACTAACACCTTTCGCCATCGAGAATGACATATGATGCGTTTTCTGAGTTGTTTGAACAACAGTCTCTGGCTGATGATGCCTAGCAGCAGTAGCGACGAGAGGCGTAGTACTATGAGCACCTTGTCCTGGGAATTGTTCAACGTATCCCCCCAAATCTCCAATTTCTTCCTCCCTCTTCCTTTTCGATAAGCGGCAATTGCTTTTCCACACGCTGTCTCGGAGGCCCTGAATTGTCAAGTTTTTCTGCTTTGTGTCTAAATTAGGATTCGTCCCAATAGCTCTGATGAGTTTCTCTAACTCTCCCGCGCTAGTATACTTCTCCTCTGCCTTTTCATTCGCATTCGCATTTCCTCCACCCAGTTCAAACGGTCCTGAGACGGTGGGAGCAGAAGCTACTGACTGAGTAGAAGCACCATGTGAGAGAGGTGGACTCTTCATTGCTGGTGACACTGCATTACTACTTGGCTTTGATTCTTCGGCCACCTCCTCCTTCTGGGGGGACATTTTCCCTCCCCCATCTTCGCTTTCCCCCAATCCAGCCATCTTCAGCCAACGCTCAAAAAAGGTCCCAACCATCGCCTGTTTCATATACTTAACCATATCGTCTCTGTCTTGATCGTTCAAATTCTGCACAGCCATGGTAAGAATTTGTGACATGAGTTCTGATGAACGCTTTCCCATGATCTTTCCCACTAAGTCGTTAATCTCAGTCTTAGTCAAATACTGGGCCACCAACGGCATGCAATGAGTTTCCTCTTTATCCAAATGAGCAATTAAGTGGTGCATTAAATTGCCAGTACCCTCCAGCAAAAGTTTTGCAGTCTTTTGTAAAGATACATTGTTAGCAGTGATTGAATCTACTTCAACTGCTGCAATTTGTAGGTTCCCATCTTTCTGTACAATGTTTCTACGTTTTGAAAGTTCCTCGCGTAATTTGGACAACATTTCGTTGATAGAGTTGAACATTCTTTCTTCATCTGCATGATCTTCTTCGTATTCTTCTTGCTCGATGCAGTGAACTGTTACAGAATGTGCTCGCTCACGCTGCTGCTCCTGTAGCTGATGATGATGATGACGAAGAAGCTTCTGTTGAACATTTCCATCCACTGCCCCTCCCCCTCCCAGCCTTGGTTCTTCAACTTCAAACGACGAGTCAAAATTACAGGCGCAATTATTAGGAATGTCCACTTGCTTCGCCTTAAGCGCTGGCCATATGAACTCATCTTCAGCAGACGAATGTGCCCTAAACACGCTCCAAATAACCGTGAATCGACCGGCCACACGACGTTCCAGATCAAGAATTCGACTCTCCTCATCAGATGATGATGAAACAACAAAAGCCTCGTCGTCGCCACCAGCGGCAATAGAAATTTCTTTGCATAGCTCTGACACGTCCGCTTCTAAAGCCGACAACGCGCCCCGGAAGCAATCGTGAAGATGAATGATTTCTACAAGAGCACAGTCCCCGAATAAATCTTTGGCTCTACGGGAGGACGTTCCTGTGTTGTGTACGCCTGTGGTGGCCGACGCCATAATGGTTTATCGATGCCAAAGATCTTTTATTCTGGTTGCTTGGCTTGTGTTGAGTCAACATCGAACATCGACAGAAGTTGATAAGTATTGTACGATAAGTACTATGTGTATTAAGTAGAGTATGTATGGTGTTGTGGGTTGTCCGCTGTTGTCCGTCCGAGTGGGACTCCGTCTCCGGTCTGAACGAACCCGAAGTACGCCTATGTCTTTCTAGCAATTTTTTCTCGGCTAGCTACATATAATATTCTCTCTGTCTCTCTTGATTGACCTTGGCCCACATGGAATTATGCTATTGCAAACTGATTGAAGCATTTGAATTCTAATTTCGGTAAGTATAAGTGCAAGAAAAAGATATCTTTCAGAGTAAAATTGACTTGAGCAGTCACTCTGACTCGTTTTGCCTCAGATGGGGGGGTGAAAAAAGGTGTAAACATCAACATCGGTCTCATTGTTCAAAATTTTGGCCTATTTGGTTAGTGAAGGTTATGTTGAGGAAAAATGGGCTGTCAGCCTCATGCGAGTTGGCCTCAGTTCTATCATTGCCCATATTTTTCCTACTATACAAAGTCATTTTTTACTACACCCTACAAAAATCATTTTCTACTGTACATCGGTTCAAAACCTTCCTTTTAACGACCCTCTCACTCTCTAGCTTCCAAAACTGTCTTCGGCCAGTTCGCAGAGCTCCAATACTCGCTGAGAGCACATTAGCTGGTTAGTTGATGATGGCGGAGGTGCCATTGAGTCGTCTTTTGGCCAACTGGAGAGCTTGCCAATTGTCGAGTGCAGGGTGTTCCTTCAAGATTAGTGACGCCATCATGATTTCCTCTTTGGCACTCGGTGACAGGATACTATTCATGCTCATAACTGCACTTGATTGGCCAGCAGCAGCGTTGAAGTCTGCTGCCATTGCAGTATATCCCTGCACCGCAATGTTATTGAAAGCTAAACTCATCATGTTACACCTCGGCTTTTGATGCATCAAGTCTGATCCACTGTTGAGAGCGTCTGATTGAAGCATTTGCCTTTGCATTACGAGGCCAGGAGCCGTCGTTGAAACGCCTGGATTTGCTCCTCTTTCCATGTTGAAGGCAAATCTTCCATACCCCACACCACTCAACATACTAGAATCACTGTGATACATCGCCAGCTGATTGCTCTGAAGAAGATGCTTGAACATTGTATCTCCTGCATTGGGGAATGCACCAACTCCTCCATATGCTTGTCGTATGTTGGGGGGGGGATGGGATATGCCCATGATGGAGACAGTAGAAGGTTTCTTGACTATGGAACGCATGGCAAGGCATTTCTTCTTGTCGCCTCTGGAAAACTTTGAGTGAAAGAATATCATGACGTCCAAGTTATCCTTCTCAACTTGACGGAATCCCCATCTGCAGTGCCGGCGTGGAATGAGATGTGTCAAAAGTAGGATGAAACGAAACGCCATGTTGATGAAATCAGGGCGAATAGGAATGAGCGAGACAGAGGACTCATATTCTCACCTGTAAAGTTTGCGAACAAAGCTCATGAACTTGCACTTGTTGTTGAAGTATTTGGGCAGGACACAATTTTCCATGGTGAGCCTGTCGCGAATAATGAATTTGTCTCCCGTAGGAAGCCATTCTAAGGCCTTTTGTCCATTTATGGCAGCCGCTTCATCGTCGACCGTTTCCTTCTCGATTAAATCCATGAGCTGTATAGGGAAGGTAGCTACTTGTGGATGAGACTGAATGAAGTCGTCTTCGCTATCGATTGAATTTTTTGTACAAATGTCTGTGCTGCATTCCGTGTCAGCAGTGGTGTATTCATCTTCTTCCTTGTGATTGTTGATGTCAAAATAATTATCGGCAGCCTGACGATTCGTTTTCAAAGCCATGCTAACTTCGCTGGCAGCCAAGACATTGCTGCTGCTCGTATATTTCACACCAGAATTTGACTTAATCTCGTCTTCCTTCATCATGTTTCTTCTTGGCCACGTATCGAAGTGTGTCATGACACTACTTCTGTTGGAACACTTATTTTTCTCTTTCTTGATCTATTCGCGATGGGGGTGCTGCATCTCTTGGCATGTGATGTGGTGATGACCACAGTACCGTACGTGTTTGTCTCCTTACTTTGACACGATGACACACGAAGAATATTCCCTATGATAGGAAAAGATAAAAGTTGTTCAGGTATAGAGACTATTGAGTATTGAGGTGCTTTTTCATGGATTAAATCTTAAGACTTTACTAACTCTCGCGTCGCAAACAGCCTATGTATTGTACGTTGTGATTCATAAATTCCGCTTTTGCAAACATAAATGGCTAACTAATTGTGACAGTGGAGATAAACCATTAGTAAGAAAGCGCGTTGTCATAATTAGCTAATTGTGAATTGTGACATTGAAGGAACAAGTAAGTACTTCAAAGTACCATAAGTAAGAATACCCTTTTAACTTTTATCATCTACATACTCAGAACTCCGAATCACCAGTAACACCACTACGAGCAGCCCACTCTTAGCATGGCAAAAGGGACTCATAAACATTCACTCCGAACAACTCCTTCGCATTCGTGATATGATGGAGATTCTCATACCCGCGAAGAAGAGAAGCTCCAGTTGGATCGTGCATCTTGTTTCGTTTTGTTTGTAAGATTGGTGTGCTTCAAAGGCTTGATACGGCATTCAGAATCCATAGCTACTTGTAAATGGAGGCAAGACATGTAATTTGGGAAGGGCGTACAACTATGCACAATTCCAGCTCGACCAAAAAGTTCCTCACAAAGTCCAAATTCATATTTGATCTGAGACCTGAAGATGATGATGAAGATGGCGATGTTATAAGTGCATGGCATTGCTTGTGCCTTTGCAGCGATGATTCATCAGGAGCAGGAGAAGGCAAAAAGAAAGCCATAAACCCATATCCAGACTCATTAGAGCCTTTCAACTTAAATGATTTCCCCTGTATGGCTAGGTATGAGTTCTCCTCTCGAACAACTCTCAACATCCATCTACTTCATCAGCCAATTTTGTCGGCTGCCCACACCTCCTCCCTCGATTACACCGGCTGATGGGGCTGTGACTATGACTATGAATTAGAAAGCAAAAGAATATCGGTCCGTCTGAAGTCTGAAGGAAGAGTACATATTATCATAATTGACACTGTTAACAAAGCTTGAGCTGCTGCGTACAATAAATAGAGTATCAGGAATGATGAGTTTAACCTAGTTAACCCGATACTTTTGCTTTACTTTGCGGTACTATTTTTATGGTGTAAAATTATCTCTCTTTCTGGACTTTGTAATAAGTAATAGGGTCGGTGATGACTGTCCTGTCACCTCAAACAAACCCTAACTGTAGCATCTAAAGCTAACTCAGTGTGTGATCACTGCCGCATCGTTGGCGCTAACGCCAACAGGTTCAGAGCCCCTTGGGCTTGGACCGGCAAAAGAAGGCCTCGCCCCCCGCTCGCGCCCCCCGCCCCCGCCGGCAACTTGGGTTTAGGCAGGACTCCCGATACAAAAGCGACCAAATAAACCTAAACCTCCAGCCCGGCCGCCCATCATTCTTGTCGACCACCAGCTAAGGGTAGCAGCCAGCAGCCTCCGTTGTTACTGCTTCAGCAACATCTGACGGCAAAACAACTATCAACATGAGTAGTACTGATGAAAAATCCGCCCTTGAGGAATCCCGATTGGAGGTGATGGAGTGCGAAAAAGAAATCCAATCCATTAAGGCTGCATTGAAATCTCTTACTAGCGGCGGTGGTGGCAGTGCTGAATCATCCAATAATTCGCTCAACGTATCGGTGCACAAGATAAGTGCCCTTGGAGGGGACTCGACCGCTCCTGGTACATTTAAAGTTCATCTTTCTTCACCCATTGAGGAGCGTACCATTACACAGTTGTTTGATCCTCTCGATCCTACTGCCGAGGGCGGGATTGTAACATTTGAGCAACTAGAAACTACTAATGCACTTCTTACTATTGAGGCATTTTCCAATAGTGGTGAGGATGATGTTTTGGTAAAAGTTGGAACATCCGCTGCCCATGACTTATTGCCGCTATGTCAAGATATTGACGTAAATGGAGAGAAGATTTCATCCACTGTTGAAATCGCGATTGTTTCTGAATCGTCCGTGGAAACATCTGGGAAATCTTTCCTTGAAAAACAAGAATCGGGTGAATGGGAAGATGCTCTAGATGAAGAGAAGGGTGACGATGCTGGAGATACAACGGAGAGTATTGCACAGTCACCAACCAAAGACACCAAGCTGCAGCTCCCCCTTTGCACCATTTCTGTTCAACTTGAATACACGCCTTCTTCAAATGAAAAACGTGACTCTCTGTATGAAAAGCTCAACGAGGTTAGCAAGCGCAAGGCTGCAGCCATTGAAAAGTTACGTCAGAGTGCTGCTGCTGTGAATCGCGTAAAGATGGCCGAATCGGATGAAGGTAAGGGAAAGGGAGGGAATGTGGTAAAGGCTGGTTTCTTGAACAAATCCAAAACAGAGGAAAAGGCAAAGCCCTTTTGGAAACGATGGTATGAAAAAACAATTGGGCCTCAGTCCATGCTGTGGGTTGTGGGCCCTTTAGCCAAGAATTATATCATCTTCGTTGGGTGCTCTTTTCTTTTCCATTACAAGGGTGATTTGCTTGCGCTCCCCCCACCTGTTTAAATTGGTTATATAATGAAGCTGTCAAAGGGGATAGTGTATCCGCTGCCAACACTGCCCACGGTGGTTAATCTGACTCACTACTAGATGGCTACATATGAAGGAGTGAAAGACGAAATGAAACTTTCGTTACATGATGTACCACGACATCTACCAAAATATCAATGTTCGTCTATATATAGGCGTGATGAGGATGTCGATGTGCATCAATCGCAGCTTTAAGTTACTAAGAGGTACCTATTTTGTTACAGAATACTCTCGAACGGGATACGATGACAACTTTATTTCAGTGAAGAGATGAGTCATTTACTGAAGTCCTTCAACAAAAAATTTATTGAAGGTGTCCGATGATGGGAAGATCGGGGTCGTATCCAAGGGGTTGGATCTCCTCGTGGACCATAAGTCCGAGGATTCCGAACATGGCAGCACGTCCGTTGTTGAGCTCGATGGCACGCTTCTGAAGCTTGGTCTCTTCATCAAAGTCATCCCAGCCGAAGTCAATGTATCCGTTACGGAAGTCACCAACGTGTTCATTTCCGGTTCCGGGGACATCACGCATGAAGGCAACCTCCAACAATCCAATGAAGGCGATGATCTGGCCTTGTCCCTCGAAGGGGATGGCATCAGGTCCGATCAAGGCGGCAACACCATTAGGGAAGGAATCGAAGGAGTCTCCAGCGTAGTCGATGTTTCCGGGGAGGTGGATTCCGGCACGGGTGACGATCTGGCCAAGGAAGGCAAGCTGAGCGATACGTCCGTGCTTGATCTCAACGTAACGGAGACGGTCGAAACGCTCCTGTGTGCAGTCTCCGGAGAGCATGCCGAAGGGATCGAAGAATCCAAGAGGAGGCTGGACACCGAGCTCATCCTCGAAGGCGTTCAAGGAGGTGGTGGCGGCCTTGTTTTGGGCAGGGGCGAAAGCGGCGGCAGAGCCGATAAGAGCAGCGATGATTGCGGACTTCATGTTGGATATGTTGTTGTACAAAAATTGTGAGAGTAGTTGTAGGGTGTATGGAGTATGTCGGTGGGAAAAACATGAATCTCGATCTTGGTCCTGGCTTCAAGTTCAAACAAGATCTTGGGGTCACTCTATTATTTCTTATCTATGGTACCTTTTTGTGCTGGTGGTGCAGGAGTATATCCCTGAGGAAGGCGCAGAAATAAAAGATGGAGCTCCAACAAACTATTTAGTTCGGTTTAGACCCTAACCGTCGACACAAGCCCACGTGTTCATCACGTCAAGATCGAAGCCTGGCTTTCCCACTCTCTCACTGAGAGGGCGTGACGTCCCCGTTGCTTCCCGAATAACAGATGCCCATCATCAGCCTTAGAAAAGTCAGTAGATTACAGCCTACCTCTATAGCTTACTACTTACTGAGTGGGCGGGAGGTAAATACCTCAATGTCAATGAATTGATGGAGGACGCACTATGTTGGTGTATCCTGAGGATGGTCGCGCGATGAAGTGAGATGATCCTTCTGACCAAGTTCTGTAGGTTTCATCGTAAGCACTTTCATCTAGTATCTAACAACTTCATCGCTCAAGTGAATGACTCTTGTCTTTTCTGATACTCGAAGGTCTTGCTAAAGAACGAATCGAATAAAATATTGACGTTCTGATCGGAGAGTACAATTTTGGAATATCACTACCATTTGTTGAGTTGTTGAAAAAGAGTTCATTTCAAGATACTCTTCCGAATACCTCATCTATCTCTTCTCTCACCGCAGTGAGATCAGTGCCCGTTAAATGTTGCTGCTTTTTTCTTCCCGGTAATAAATCGATCGCTCATACGACTAATTCGACGAGTGACATCGTATCTACCTTGGTCTTCTAGTACTCTTGACTTCCTGTGACATTCCAACTACTATGAATTCTTATCACTATCTGACAGAGACATAGAGGACGTTTGACTGCCAATCACTTCCTCTCGACTATCAATCACAATTGTTACTGGTCCGTCGTTCACTAATCCCACATCCATCATCTCTCCAAATTTGCCATCAAATATCTTTGACGGTTCATAGCCGTCTCTCAACATGTCCAAGAATTTATTGTACATGATTTGTGCCTCGGCACTTTTCATTGATTTTTTGTAATCTGGCTGATATTTTTTGCTCAAAGTTCCGTACAGCGTAAATTGACTCACACATAATATTTCATAGCCCTTTTGCTTTATATGCTGCCGCCA
Source organism: Skeletonema potamos (assembly GCA_036940105.1). Lineage (NCBI taxonomy): Eukaryota > Bacillariophyta > Thalassiosirophyceae > Thalassiosirales > Thalassiosiraceae > Skeletonema > Skeletonema potamos. The sequence continues at coordinate 59,381 of JALLBJ010000060.1, forward strand.
AGGAGCACCAGCGTCATTTTCCCACCTAAGTGTATCGTAAATGGAGATAGTAATGAGTGTTATCAGTCTTTCACTGTAAAACGTACGGCCACCCCCCCCTTTAAACTTACAACTTGATTGCCAAAAGGCGTTTGGCACAGAATTGCAAATCTGATTCTGTGTCTTCGAGGTGAAGACCTACCAAGGCTAATGTTCCAGCTCCAATAGTTGACACTTGCTGTTGATCGACAGTGACTGATGCCGATTTCACTCGTTGAATGACTACTCTCATAGCTGTCGTTTTGTAGTTGATGGCAAAAAATAAGAGAAATATGCTCACGAGATTATTTTGTGAAAGCCGTTTTGGGAGAGAAGAAGAGAACAACATAGAAAAGTGAGTACAATATTGTTGTTCAACAGTGATCGAGAAGAATTTGACAGGGTCCCTGTGGATGATAAAATAATATGTATTATGATGGCAGTGGTGAATTGGTATAATAGTAGATTCGTAGGGGATAGGGGAGGGAAATTGGAAGGCTGACGCGACGCCAATCAAAGCGGATCGCGACCCCGACCCGCCCAAAATTTAAGAGCCATAAAAAATAGGCTAGCGGGCGGCATGATATCTTCTTGAAGGAAACGCAATGATGACATCATGGCGACATTAAATGAGTTAAAACCATTTATTGCCAAGTCGGCGAAAGACTGTTTGGTTGGGGGCAGCAGGAAAGGGCGCAAAATTACGCTGATCAACCCGTCGAATGCGAAACCACAAAATTTTTATCATGCAACACTATCATCCGAGATTCAACACGCCATTGAATGCGCAAAGCAGGCACAGGCATCATGGGCATCGAAATCGCCTGCTTATCGTGCATCTATACTTAGAACTGCAGCCACCATCGTGTCTCAAAATAAAGACTTGTTGAGTGAAATGGAAACAGCGGACACCGGCCGTGTCATTAGAGAAACAACATATGATGTCGACGAGGGTGTGGAATGCTTGAATTACTACGCAGGTCTTGCAAATGCATCGGGCGGAGAAATTTACAAACTACCGGGAAGTAGTTTAGGATATACATTACGTGAACCCCTTGGTTTGACAGTAGGGATTGGCACATGGAATTATCCACTCCAAGGAGCTTTGTGGAAGTCAGTACCTTCCTTGGCATTTGGAAACAGTATGATATTCAAGCCATCAGAGTATACTCCATCAACAGCACTCTGGTTGGCGGAATGCTACGCCGAAGCTGGCATTCCAGATGGTGTATTTCAAGTAGTTTTGGGAGATGGACAGGTGGGAGAGGAGTTAGTGAGTTCAGATTTTGTCTCAAAGATATCCTTCACTGGATCAGCCGAAGTTGGGAAAAGAGTCTATGAAACGGCAGCTCGAGGGATGAAAAAGGTCACAATGGAACTAGGTGGAAAGTCACCTTTGATTATATTCGACGATGCAGATCTAGAGAATGCCGTTACGGCGTCTATGCTTGCGAATTTTTATTCAAATGGTCAAGTGTGTAGCAATGGCACAAGAGTCTTTGTTCATGAATCAATAATGGATGGGTTCGTAGAAAGATTAGTCGAAAGAACACAAAAACTGAGGATTGGAGACCCGAGACACAAAAACATTGATCTTGGGCCAATGGCGCACGAGGGTCAATTGGAAAAGGTCCTGAGATACGTTGACATCGGCGTCAAAGAAGGTGCGTCATTACTGTATGGAGGCAAAAGAGTGCACGATCTTCCTGTCGAATTGAGAGACGGGTACTTTGTAACACCTGCAATTTTCACAAATTGCACAGACAACATGACAATCTGCAAAGAAGAGGTGTTTGGAATGTTAATGTGCATTCTTTCTTTCTCATCTGAAGAAGAAGTTATTTCGCGCGCTAACAATACGCACTTTGGTTTAGCTGCTGGAGTATTTACGAGGGATATCCAACGCGGCCATCGAGTAGTTGACAAGCTACAAGTTGGTGTCACTTGGATAAACAACTATAATTTGGCTCCAATGAATCTTCCATGGGGTGGATCAAAATACAGTGGCATAGGAAGAGAGAATGGCACCGCGGGCGTCGAGTCATGGACGCAATCCAAAAGTGTTTACGTGGAAATGGGATGCGTTGAATGTGATTATCCTACATGAATTATATCGACGAAACAGAAATTTACTGTGATATGCACTTTGAAGGTCTAAAAGGATGTTCTCTTCACCACCAGTAAGAGAGGATTCTTCGTATCTTCCAACCAAGCATCTGACGGCATTGACAATATCTTTTCAAAAAACTCATCAGCAGTTAGCATCAACTTGATATGAACGCGTCCCATGGAACTAAATTCGTGTATGAAGCTAGTAGATGACTGGGTAACGATGCGATTGCCTCTGACTTTATCTTCACGACTAAGTTTACGAATCTCTCCAGGACTGTAACCTTGGAAGAAGGGTTCCATCAGCGCACTTTCTACTTGACAGGCAATCGATCCATCGGAATGCTTAGGTCCGTAGAAACTGTTGACAAGGAAGAATTTATATTTCTATTTGATCGAAATGATGAGTGCTGAAATAAGATATCTTATGCTACAACGAAACATAACCCTTGTGCAACTCTTACCTTATCCTTCTTGATTTTACTCTTTTTATCCCCTCCTCCTTTGACGATGTTGAACACTGTTTTCTCATTTCCAGGACTAATCTTACAAAGAACGATGATCTCCTTGTCATAATGTTCCTCATACAACACTCGATTATGCCGTAGTGATTGCATTAGTGTCTTGAATTCAGAGAAGGAGAGATTTCCGGCAAGACCACTCTTACTGCTATTAGTATTCGAATTGGGAGTACTATTACTTGAACCTGCCGTAGAAATGGCAGTATGTGGAGTAGCAGATGAGTCTATCGTGTTGCGAAAATTGGCAGGTGATTCGGTGAGGTCAATAGTATCATCCTGATTTTGGCTTTCATTCATCCCACTGTTGGACAAACTCATTGCCAGAGATGCTGTAGAAGTTGAACTGGGTTCACTCGCCCGAGATGGCCGCAACGAAGCGTATGGATTAGGCTTCTTTTGCTGTTGCTGTGGCGGTTGTTGCTGCTGATTCGTGGAAGCGAATGGATTGCTGAATTGCTGCTGCTGATTCGAGAAAGCGCATGGATTGCTGCTTTGTTGTTGTTGGTGCTGTTGCTGAATTGGGTTTGAATTATGTATTGTTGTTTGATGATTTGTGTTGACATTGTTGGGACGCTGATATGGATTGCTGGTGGCCGCTCTATTTTGTTTTGGATATGTGTCCAAAGTAGTTTGTCTCAAGTTCCCCGGTGGTGGTGCTCGAGAAGTGGGAGGATTGCTTGCATTTGCATTTTGGTAGTTTCTATTTTGAGTTGCACTTGCGTTGTTAGTACTTTGGTTTTGAGGTCGTCCTTCCACAGAATGATTGGGTGTGATTACAGGCAGAGTCTGCTTTGGAACAAGAGGCTGTTGAGGAGGAATCACAGGTGGAGGAGGTGCACGTGGAGCTGTAACATCCTCACTCTCTCCTTCTCCCTCATCGGCGTCTTCTTCATCTCCCATCAGAGGATTCCAAATGAGTGCCTTTATGGTAGGGTCCACACCTAGTCCCTTCTCACGCTGTGCCTTCTCTCGTGCCTTGGTCCAAATATCTCTCCAGGAAGGCACTTGCCCCCCTATTACAAATGTATTCTCATCACTGAGTTGAAGCAAACCTAATCGGATTTGAATTGGCCCATGAATCAATATTTTCGTACCGGGTACAGATGCTGTAGAAAGATTTGTAATTGGTGACGTTTCCATCGCATACAAAATGACATGATTCTCTTGGTCATTGTAGTTATTTGCAGGTGGAGAGGCACGTCCATTGGAGTAATACCCGTCTGAGAATACCATTTTGAGACACCGCCACTTGTCACTTCGATTTCCGTGTCCGAAATTATGGTTTCCATTGTTGTTGCTGTTATTGGATTGATTGTTTGACGTAGCTAGATTGTAGCCTCCCATGGCGGCCAATTGTTGTTCTGAATTCATCGTTGCGTCAACAACTTCCTCTAGTTGAATCATCAATTGAAAACTTTGAGGCAGGCATGCTTTGCTACGCTGGGAGTTTCCACTGTTATTGTTTGCATTGTTGCTGCTTATTTTTGACTGAGCAATCGCCTGTCGAAGCTGCACTGCCGCAGTAGCATTATTTCCCTCAACCGCATCACTGGACACAGAGGCGGCTGGTTCACGAATGACATTGCGCAAATCAGAATGTCGAATTTGGTCCCAAATACCATCTGCCTCCACCTTTTCAATGGATGCGCCGCTGCGATTGTCGGGGCCACAATTAGCTTCACGAATATGACGAAGGCATCGACTCAGCCACGTTGTGGAGGGCGACACACCTGCTTCGCTTTCGAGTTGGTGACGGAGCTGCTCGAGCGACGGCATAACCTCCTTTCTCTAGTGACACAGATGAGGTGACAACATGATCCAGTGGTGGCTAGTGTTTACTTGTATGCGGCTGCCCGAAACCACTATAACAACACTATCTCTATTGTATTGTCAACAGCCAGGGTGACTGTCTGCCCGCCTGTAGCCGCCTGTGAGCCATTCATACTTATATGTACCATACGTAAAGTAGGGGTAGGGATTCTTTTCTCCTCTCTCGTTCTCGTGCGTTAGCTCTCTTGCGAATTTCGCCTAACCGTCCAACGCTCACCATCGATATCGAACCCAACGCCACACGCATTACCATCGCTCTTTCTGTGTATTATGTGCCTTATTACAACATAGTACAATAGTTATATCAAAACATCTCCGTCCTCTTGACAGTTTTCACAAACTGCAAAGAAGCCCACGACTCTATCATGACATTAAGCGCCCCAATACTCCTCAAGAAATCCAGGACAGAAGCTGAAAGCTCACAGGTTGTTAGCACACTCAAGACGGAGACAGAAGAGTCTATCGACGTTATCATCGGAATCAACGAAAAGAAATCCATCGAGGAGGAAGTTGAGGAAGCTATTACTATCAAGGTCAATAATAAATCTGTTACTCTTGAGAATTCTGAGTTCATTGACGATCTTCAGCAGTTAGTCGAAGAAGGTACTCTCTTTGGCAAGAAGTTGACGTTCTGGCATGCTGCAGAGAAGGTAGAGAAGGTGACCGAACCTATTGCAGAGGCCGAGGCTGAGACGAAGGGAGAAGTTCAAGATGAAAAAGATGCACCACATAAGCAAGATGTGTCCGATCCTTGTGGATTCATCCAGGGCAAGTTGATGTTCTGGCAGGCGGAGGCAGCCAAGGAGCAGAGCGTGTCGGATGGATCGAAGCAAGAAGACGAGACCAAACCTGCTGAGACTGAGAAGAAGGAAGTTGGCAATGAAGCCTCTGGTCACAAGATCGAGGTTTTTATCGATGGGGTGGCAGTTCAGACCATCAGACTTACGAATGCGGGCATGGACCAGCTTAAGAACTTCATTGCATCTGTGAAAGAGGAGTGCAAGGGAGCTAGTGAAGCATTGAGCAAGTCTTGGCTTGTGGAGAAGATGACTGAGTTCTTCGAATCAACCAGGAATCAAGACCGTGCATTGGAGAATGGCAAAACTTCTGGCGAGACACCTAGCAAGACTGCTAATCCTTCTGATTCAGCTATCTCACCAGGCGAAACTTGTACTCCTTCTGATTCAGCTCCCTCATCAGGCGAAACTGCTACTCCTTCTGATTCAGCTCCATCACCAGGCAAAACTTCTACTCCTTCTGATTCAGCTATCTCACCAGGCGAAACTTCTACTCCTTCTGATTCAGCTACCTTACCAGGCGAAACTTCTACTCCTTCTGATTCAGCTACCTCATCAGGCAAAACTTCGACTTCTTCTGATTCAGCTCCCATAAAGGAAGAAAATGCTGAAATTGTGATAAAGGAAGAAAATGCTGAAATTGTGACTAGCAAGGCGAAGCGCAGTTGGTGGCTATTCAGCAAAGCCAAAAAGAAGGCCGTAGACGAAGTTAGAAATGAAACCGCAGAGGGCGCAGAAATGGAAGCCACCGAAGAATTGAGGCAAGGTACGGTGAAAGTTGCTTAAATGTGAATTGATCTATCCTAATCTGAACAGCTCCTCGTAAGTTTGATTGCGTGATGTTCGATTTAAACGAGTAGGAGTAAAAGTTAAGGAAATATAAGTTCTTGTAACTAGAATATTATGATCAAATAGAGTACAAGAGAGACCCAAAGCAAGACTTTCCACAATGGATCTCAAGAAAACTCACATTAGATAGTGTGTAAGGAAGTAGAAGAATGCTGTACATTCCGTTTTGCACATCTGCTTCTTATTTAGGTTAAATGCCAACTTCTTCCTTAGCTCCACACCCAGAGATGTTATTCAGGAATATTTTAGATAAGTAGCGAAATACCCGAAGATGTCCAAGTAGGAGTCGTTAGCAGAGATACATAATGGCTGTGCTAGTAGTCACAGTGGAAAAAACATCAGGTTGATTAGAGTGGCCTTAACCGAGTTTACTTACGCGGGATTTTTCCCTTCACCGCTGACGTTTCTGTGACTTGAGGAGCAAGAAAGCATTATCACCGTCTTCGACCAT
>JALLBJ010000061.1:0-152471 GCA_036940105.1 Skeletonema potamos
CGAAGGCGACGGCAGAGCCGACGAGGAGGGAGGCAATAGCGAGCTTCATGTTGTCGAAGGCTGTAAGAGATTTTGAGTGTAGGAGTGTGGGATGAGCGTAAGTTTCTTTGCTTGCATGGAACAATCATGTTGACTGACGTACACGGGTAAAAGATAGAGGCAAAAAGCTGTGAAGCCTATGTGGCGCGCAGGTGGTGCGTGCAATTTCACAGCAGCCATACCTTTCACAGGAGAAGAAGCAAAAGGGGGCTTCGATTTTTCCTTCTTGGCGAGCTGTGACTCGATGGAGAGTCTCTTACATATGATTGGATGTGAAGGATAGAGATTGTATGTAGTTCATGTTTTGCACTTTGGGTTGTACAATACTAGCAGTTAACTAAAACAGACCTGGAGGCGGAGGCGGCAGCGGTTGTTGATGAGTAGGGGCTGGAGCTGTATATTGTGGTTGGTTCATCGGTGCTGCTTCTCCACTCAACAGAGCCAAAGCATCATTATGTATTTGAAATGGAACACCAACCTCGAAGGCTCCTGCGAGTGCTGAGCAAGTGGATCCTAGCGGCAGCTCAGATGTGACCCGAGCCAATGATACTGAATGTGCAAAGTTTGCCGTAACTCCACCAGATCCTGTCACTGCAGTTCCCGTTACTAATATATGTGCTCCCTTTCCGTCAACAGTATCCTGTGACACGACACCTCTCACTACAAACGCGGTTCCTGCCAAACTAAGAATTTGTGTTGTGATATCATTCCTGCCTGTAACAACCGAATGCGCACCACCGATACTCACCGACTTTTGACCCTTGGCTGTGTAGTAACGAGCGAGGTCACTGATTTGGGCAGCTGAGAAATGTTGGTAATATGTGTTGACAAAGTGCTGCGCAGCTGGTACGGCAAGCGAATGTTCTATTTCTCCGGGAAGTTGATCTGGTAGTTCGTTTCGAGGAACTACAATGAAGAGAGCATCAGGTGATGTTGCAGCACTAGCAGAAGCTTGTGCTGATGGTCGACTGGCTTCAAGAGGAGATTGTTGCTTTGGGGGCGCCGAGTCATCAAGCCTCAAACCTGATGGATCAGGAGTTCCATAAGATTCAAATTCATCTGATGCCTCCATTTGCATTGACGGCGTCGGCGAGATAGGAGGGCCGCAATTCGAAATGTCTGATTGATGCTGCTTTTTGTTTTGTCTTTCACCTATCCCACCGAGTCTCATCCGCGCGGCTTGTAATTGTGGATGCTTTCCAGCACGTGCATCTTTTTCTTTTGTTGTAACATTTTCATCCGATATACCATTTTCCTTGCCAGACTTCTTGTTTATTGGATTGTCATTTCCTTTACTGACGCGTCCCTCCATGTTCCCAGCCCCCTCTTCGCCGTTGTCTACAGGAGAAAGTTCTCGTTTCTTTGGAGGTCCTGCCGTCTTTCCGCCTTCTTTCAATTGTTTTTTGCGCTTCTTCTTACGATCTTTGAATATGTCAAGAATGCGGCTGTTTTCATGAACTCCGAATGATGGCTGGATTGAACATCCACATGTTATAATGTACGAATGCATGAGATGAATATTAAGAAAAATGTACCCTCATCACATAGAGAAACTCACCGTCTTATCCGGATCACTGGGAAGACACCATAACACCTTGCCCTTCTTGTTTTTTCGGGGAGGCAGAACCTCATTATTCAAAACAAATGTGTCCACAATCACACTTCCGTCCCGAATGATGTCTATCTCCCACATCGGGATATCTTTTACTCCCTCGCCTCCATAACCCGACAAAGGTCGAGGTTCTGAAACACTATGACGATCTTCCATTTTGAATTAGGCGAGGCGTGTAGTGACGCTGTATGAGAGTTGATATTATGATGTAGGATATGCTCTTATCGCGAGGACCCATCAGGTTATTATTATTGTCTTGTACACTCTTTACTCTCGGTTAAAATGGGCTAATAACCGGTAACCGTGCTTCTTTCATGCAGCGCGGGCAGAAGTGGAAAGGAAGAGAGAGACGAGAGAGAAGATTTGGGGTGGTGGATGGAGTGTGTCCGTCCGTCAAAAGTAGGGGGTGCTACCTACTTAGCTATGACAAGCTGGGGAAGGGAGTATCTATGACTGACCGAAGAAGTGCTACTTTTGAGGATTACATAGATTCAAAGCTTAGGGCTTTTATCTGCAAGAGCTCTCTCTTTCATTCTCCTGCACTCTTCCTTTAGGAGCTTACCTATTTCCTTGTTCCTCTCTGACCTCCAGGCATACTCGCCCTTCTGCTTACGTAATTTCCTCGCAAGTTCTTTCCCTTCGGCGGTACATGGGGCTGGTTTTCGTTCTCTGCTCGCTGCTTCAAATGTTGCCGCTCTTTGATGGCCGAAGAGCCAAAGCAAATGTTTTAGATTGTTCTGATCTACTTGATGGTCTTCCAACGCCGAAGTACTTTGATCTTCTGATTTTTGCAATTGTTGATATTTTTGCTCAGACACCTCCGTTGCTGCATAGTATATAGCCTCGATTGTTGATACACACCCAGCACCAGCATTATGCCATCTCCAATAGTACGTATTTTTAGGTGAATTTGATAAGTGAACCTTTCTCAGCTTTGATAGATTTGAGTTCTTGCGATATTGAGAGCACTTTGTCCATTTGCAATCAAGTACAACCAACGTTTTCATTTGGCGTGCAACTGATTCAATAGGAACTGATTCACCGGGCGCAGGGAATAGCAAAAACACTGTTTTAGACTGCTCTGTTGCATCGATCGAGTTGTTATCTTCATCTTCTATACAAAGCTGATTACTGGGATGATAATTTGGTACATCATCGCCATTTGCAACATCAATGAGTTTCACTGATCCTAAATCATCAGAAGTTTCGGCGATTTCTTCGCTTTTATTGAGCAAAGCTATAGTATGCAACCCCGTCGCCGAGGATCTACGATCGTCCAAGATAATGTGTAAGTTGAATGGTAGTCTTAGCGGTCTTTGTCTTTTACTTGCAGAGTCACAAGTTACTGCGCTGTTTTCACCAACACATTCTTTTCCTCTCCTCAGAGTTATAGCATCTGGAAGCGCATCATCAGGTACAAGAAGACGGCAGCATTCTTTGCAATAGAGCGACCTCGATGAATCACAGCATGTGCGGCGCGGAAAGGATGTCCTTCCGTCAAATGTATTTAGGTATTCGATGAGCCGTTGTTCTTCTACCTCGAGCTCGCTGCCATCTTCGCTTACTTGAGCCATTGAGAAAGTTCCCCTTATTTACTTTTTGGACCTGCGCAAGCTTTCGGTGAAAACGCTGGTAGCATTAATACACCATTACCTAATATGATAAAGAAGGTATTATTACCAGGAAGTATATTCGATGTGATGGGTATCTGTGTTGGTGTGTGACGCGGAGGAGTCCCCGGGGGAGAATATTACATGCTGCCTTACATATTTGGAGAGATACGATACACAAGAAATCATTTTTCAGGACAACTGTCATTTTATTGGGAAGGGGGGGGGGTACATAAACTTTGCTGAAATCACCAGCGCCTAAAGCCAGCCCTCTCCATTCAGAGTTTGGCATTTATGACAGTGGATTTGGGCGGAGCAAAGGCAGGAAAAAAATGGGGATCGGACATAATCGGGCAGATTTCCCTTTAGTCCGAATACACTCCTCTCTCTAGATACTGACGATAGTTGAAGAATTAGGAGTATCATAAATAATTATCATGATGATGGAAGGGCAGCGCTCCGACGCAGGAGGCGAAGAAGAAGCATCCAATAAGGCACTGTTACAGTTGATGTCGGTCGAAGTCCCCATGTCCGATTTTGACAGCGACAGCGAAAGCGAAAGCAGAGGGTCATCACTATATTCAAGTGGTCTTAGTGATCACTGGTTGCCGGACGTCGATGCCGGTGATTCCAATCGTCCACTTGATGTCGTTAACGCTAGTAGTGGCGAGGAATTCGAAGACGACAAGGCAGAGATGCTTGCCGTGTTGATGAAAAATCATGCTAGCTTTGTCTCCTCTTCATTAGTCGGACGATCGAGTATGATACAAAGCGTCGTTTGGCTGAGCCGACATGTGCCCGGTTGCGTGCTCAAATCTCTGCTTGATGCCATCAAACGTGCTCGACGGGAAAAGGCAAGGGTGGAGCGGCGGAGAGAGCGCCATAAGGATCGCAAGCAAACAATAAGTAATGATGTAGGGTCAAACGAAATCGGCACTGAAGTTTTGATGCCTGTCAAATTTGAAAAGGATGACGAGGATGACAATGGGGGAGAAGAAGAACCTGATGGCAATGTCAACGACAGCGAAGCAAATGTGGCACAATTCCTAAGCCACTCCAACTTACCCATTTCGAATAGTCAGGAGAGCGCCCTCCTCTTTGTGGATATATCGGGTTTCACACAGATATCACAATTGCTTGACGTTGAATCTCTATCTCGTGCAATTAATTCGTACTTTCAAATGATCATCAATGAGGTCCTAACGCATGGGGGGGACATCCTCAAATTTGCTGGAGATGCTATATTCTGCCAGTGGACAGCTTCTCAGCGTAACCCCCATAAAAACTTGCAGTACTGTGTTCTGCAAGCAACAAAATGCGCAGCGTCGATAGTGGGTAATTGTTCCGATTACGCTGTCACTTCGATTCCCGTTGGGAGGAGAGGGCCTACGAAGAGAGGATCCATGAGATCATCTGTCCGGGAATCATTCAGGAGGCGAAGGTCATCTCTTGGCGAGTCATCGGATACAGCATCCGAAAACGAGACAATGGGGAGGAGGCCTTCTCAGCGGGGTCTCACTCTTGAACGTAATCCCTCTGTGCGCGGTGGATCTGATCCAAATGCGGCAACACTTAATGTCAAATGCGGGATAGGAGTTGGCCGCCTTGCCGGTGTCCACGTAGGCGATGACATTTCACGGAGAGAATTCATAATTCTGGGTGATCCGATTGACCAAGTTTCGAAGGCAGAGGCTGCTGCCAGTCATGGAGAAGTCTTTGCGTCCCCTGAGGTAATTGAGTGTTTGGTACATATTGGCACTGTCGAGGGTGATTGGGAAAGAGCTGTGAAAGAGCGAAGACCATTCAGAATAGCACTGCGAGAAGAGCAATTTTTCAATGCACATCACAAAAGCCGGAGACGAAACTCACAGACATCGGATGTCCTTGAGCGATGTGATAGTTTAGATTGCACGGAGCTCCGCTGGTTAAAGCGGATGATTTCTTTATACGCCCATCCAGTGGTTGTGAATGATGACAATGAAACATCCTCTCACATAAAGAATGAATCAGATTATGAACGCCACTTAGCCGAAGCCGAGCTGCGCAACGTATACACATGTTTCATATCGCCCCTCGTTGACTACAGAATTACTGGAGACGAGAAAGCGGATGAAAAATTATTCAATCTATTGAATGATATAATGAATCTAGCCAGGCGACACTTAGATGGAGCATGTGGACACTTGAGACAATTCATAGTTGATGACAAGGGAGTTGTGTTGATTTTCACGTTTGGCTTGAGGGGGAGCACTTTCCCCAACATGATTGCGCAGCACGCGATTCCCGTTACTCTTTCTATTTGTGCATCTTTGTTCGAAGAACTAGGCGTCAAGTCGACGGCCGGCGCAACTTTCGGAAAAGTATACTGTGGCGTAGTAGGGGGGTTGAAGAGGCATGAGTTTGCCGTCTTAGGTCCATCTGTCAATCTCGCAGCAAGGTTAATGTCTCCCAAAACTAATTCAGGCGTCATATTGGTGGACAAAAACGTGCGTATACTGTCAAGTCAGATCTTTTTCAAACCTCTGCCTGCGGTGAATGCAAAAGGCTACGCCGATCCAGTTCCGATATTCGAGCCGGTTATGGCAGGTGAAAATGAATGGGGGCACACAAAGAGAAATATTGTTGGAAGAGATAAAGAAATGAAAGAAATCATGCATGTAGCAAAGGACATGGCATTATCGAGGATAGCCTCCAAGTTTCTGTTCGTCTCAGCAGCGTCGGGAACGGGCAAAAGTACACTGATGGTTCAATCTACAGAACGTGTCAGAGCAATGGTCAAAAGAATGAAGAAACGCGTTATTGTGACACGCAATATAAGCAATGATGGTGATTCCAGAGTTCCTTTCAGTTTATTTCGTTCAATTTTTAGAGATGTCTTGCTACAAGTTAAGCATGAGGACGAGTTACGAAATTCATTTCAAGACTCAAAGGGGGACCTATCCAAACCTGATAGCGTGGTAGATTTCTCAGTTGATGAGCAGTGGGATAGTTTGTCATTGCGTACGCTGTCTTCCAAAAACAGCACAATGAGCACTGAAGTTACAAGGTTTAGGTACATCTGCGAAGAGCTGAATGCTCCGCCTGAATTCGTTGAGGTTGTGGGGAAAAGGCTACTAGGTCTGAAAAGCTCCGGGGACTCGTCTAACACGGGGGGAAGTCCACCAGACCTTTCAAAGATTGTCAATTTTATGGCTGACGCATTCATTCGTTGCACTAAGCATGCAGATCTCGTGCTACTAGCTCTTGATGATGTTCATTGGATGGATGACATGTCGTGGAAAGTTGTGCAGGCAATCTTCGAGCGAGGGCAGAATGTTTTGACACTAATTGGTTCAAGACCGCCTTCGACTAACCCTTTAACGGTGGACAAAACATTTTGGTCAGAGCTACAAAACAGGTATCGAGACGATGGTCGTTACATTGAAATTAGCCTTCAACCGTTCAACGAAACGGAGGTGCAACAAATGATTGCACTTGGTCTTGGTATTGAAGTAAACGAAATTGATAGTAGCTTTTGGCGCAATGTGTTCACCACATCCGGTGGAATGCCTCATTACTTGAGCTATGTTCTCGAAACTATCAAAAGGAATGATCTCACAGTCAAGCTTGACAATGGTTTGTTTGGCTTGAAAAGCTCAGAGGGTGACGATAGTAAGGTGGGTTTCTCATCTTTCATTTTTCCGTGCTTGTTGCCTATTTTTTTATTTGCTACTCCTTCTCATATTACTTTATTGTCAATTTGATTTCTTGTTCATTTTCAGCTTGGATTTGGTTCTGTAAACGAGCTGCTTTTATATAGATTAGATGCCCTTGATGCAGCAGTGCGAACTGCATTACATCTTGCAGCAGTTCTAGGGAATGATTTTGACCTTTTAGATGCTGCTTTAATATATGAGCAAATGTTTCGGGTAAGAGATTCTGACAGATGGGAGTCAGCCATGAGTCTTTGTTCTCTCTTTGACATTGCTGTAGATGAGGGGATACTAGAGCAATCATTTGCTTGTGGAGATGTAACTACTGATGATCCAGACGGTCACGCTGTTTCTTTCAACGCCCCAATAAGTGAAGAACACGAGATGTGTGCTTCGCTTGGAAATGTTGCTGTATCGCTTAGAGGGCGAAAATCTCACCCATTGTATGCGGAGAATAGGCGGTATAGATTTACACACGATTCGTGGAAAACTAGTATTCTCAACATAATGCTCGCTGGAAGGAAGGCAGAACTGCATGAGCATGTCGCAATAACGTTAGAACGAGAGATGAGCGAAGAAGCTTACGACCAGGACGACTTAAAGGAGCAGTTGCGTGTTTTCACGCATTGGAACTCAAGTGGGAATTTCGCCAAGGCTTCCGAACTTGGCCTCAAGATTGGAAACCAAATGATGATACTTGGATTGAACCCACAAGCAATAATGATATTCGATGACGTACTGGATAGCTGGACCAGCATTGAAACCGAGGACGGCGGTGAAAGATATGGAGGTGAGTATCACGTGTCTTGCTACTTTTCTTTTAGTGTTTTCCTACTTCTAACATCGCTATTACTTGTTTATTTATCTTTAGACATAGACTCCTCAATTTTGGATGCAATAGATGTGCAAGAGCTCGAATACTTGATAAAGTTAAACATCCAAAAAGGAAAGGCTTTCTCATCGTTGGGACAAGGCAGAGACGGCTTTAAAGCTTTTCAGAGTGCGCTTGATGTAAGTAACTTATTTGTTGTTGCTCTCCGATGACAAATCTACACAGTTTTATCCTCACAGCCAGTGATAACTTTCATTCCACAGATTCTTCACTACGCCCCATGTGCGTCCAACAGCGAGTTTGATAGGAGCGTTTCCTTTCCTATCTTTAGCGGACTGTTTGTAGTGTTGAAGATGGGGGCTGTGACGCAGGATAGTGAATCCAGTTACGAGAAGGCTCTTTGCAAGCAGTTTGTTGAGCAGGCACGGCTCAACAATGATCCGGTGCACTATGGTCGCGCAGTTGCAATGGAAGGTGAAACTTTGGCTCGGCTCGGAAATTTCGAAGAAGCGTTGGAGACACTTGACGTAATCAAGTCAATTTATGACATTGAGACACAGCATGCAGCTATATGCAAAGCATATGGAAGTGATCGAGTAGGGCAAGCATTTCATCACAGTATCAATTGGAATCACGCGCTCGGGCAAACAGATGCAGCTTTGGCTACTTGCAAGTATATTGTTGAAGAAATTGTTCCAAAAAGTGATCCTAAGAATGTGCACAATACAATGTGTCTTCTTTACACTGTCTTCGTTACCATGAAAGAGAATGGGATGGCGCTGGAAGCTCGTGATATCTTTAACTTGAGACTCGTTCAGCCTTTCGAGAAGCATTTTGGTTCAAACGGGACGACATTTTCCAAACCTTTGTGGAAGCCAATATTAATGCTTCTCGACTTGCAAGGGAATCAAGACAAACCAATTAATAATATCAAGGAATACTTGGCGTGGGCTCTTGATGAGAACAACTACATCTTGAAGCCTGCCATGCTTGAGGGTGCCTGGGGCAACTTTGGTGCAACTCCAACAGCTTTGCTAGCAGAAATCCCCTACTTCCTCGCACGAAGAGATGAGTGTATCGAGCATCGCAGCTGTCTCCTCCAGCGTGCTATCACTCAAATGACTATTTCCCTCGACAATGCAACAAGTCAAAACATGATCTTGTTTGCTCAAATGTACGCGCGACAAAAGCTAGACGCAATGAAGGCGTTTCAGAAAGAATGTAACCCCAATTAGTACAGTAATTATTATTTACTCCTCTACCAGACTCCTTACTCGACCACCCAATATACCCGATTGCCGAAGTCTATCTAACTCAGGCAAAGGAACTTTTCTAATGAGATTGGATATAGCATCCGAAGTTGCCGTACCCACCGAAACACCCTGCCTGCTCATGATGTAATCAAATACCTCATCAACATGATCATTGTACCCCGAGATGAAGTCGACAAATGAATCAATCATGCCTGCTATTCCTCGATGGAGTAAGGGACCATCAGCCACATACGACAACGTCTTCTTCCTACCTGTTTTTGGCGGTCTATTCTTGTTCTCCTCCTGCTGCTGCTCCACACTATTCTTCCTACTGTAATCAATCCTCGGTACAACAATTTCTTTCATTTCGTTGTTGAGGGCATCCATTATCTGCTTGAACTCTCCATCGTCACTTTCATCCGCTACCACGTTAAACACAGTCGTTATTAACGTTGACTGTAAATCAGCTTGACTGCGAATCGAATCTAGTCCTCGATGTACCATCTTCTCCACCATTGCTGGCGATGCACACATGGCATCATCAGTATCACCCTCTTGAATAGACGTCAATAATGACGTCTCTTCCATCAAGTGTTGTTTCAATTCCTTCTCATGGGCAAAAGCAGCCTGTCGCCTCTCTCGTAGATTTGTTGCCATTGCGTTAATTTCCGCGCGTATTGCTGCAACACCTTCCTCATCGATTGGGTCCTTGTTACCCCCTCCGGATAGTTCTCGACGGGATAATATTTGTTTGATGGCAGCAATACGTTCATACAGATCGGATTCTCGTGCCGTGTCTGCAGTAATACTGGCATCATTTGCTGCTGCTGCTGCCGCAGTCGTTTCGGGTGTACGTTCCTTAGTAGTAGTAGTAGTAGTAGTAGAATCAACGACAGTTGCGAGTTCTGGCGTTGGATTGCCCTTTGTTAGGTCAAGAAATGTTGAATCACATGATGATAATGATGATGATGTTGCAGATGCACCAATATTACTACTACTCGATTTGTTGTCGTTGTTGCTACTATTCAACAACTTCATCAATGCCTGATTGGAATTACGCAAGATGGTCTCATCCTTGATCAGTAAATTGACATCGTCAATAACATTGTCAAATAGAACCTCTAATGCATGTCTATCCAAATCAAGGAGTGATTTGCGTTTCATGAATTTAGGAAGGTGTTCCAATGTTGCCATCTCATCCTCCCCTTGATTGACAATGTGATGACGATGATAATAATGATCAATGTCCTCTTCGAATCGTTTCACAAACGAGTTATATGCCTCAGATAACTCCTCCATAACATCATTCAATGAAGTAGTAGTGTCGTCAATAAACCCATTCGTACTACTACGCTGCTCTAAAAGTGATTGCCACGAGGCAATGACAGATTGAACACGTTTGGTAGGACTACTCTCTCCGTTGTTGTTGTGGAAGATCCTGGTTGTGGTGTCCGGAAGTGGCTCGGAAGATTCCAACTCGATGAGTATTTGTTCCAAATCGTGTTGAGTCGGTGCAACGAACACAGTTTTCTGCTTCTTGGCTCGTTTCTGCTGCGTTGCCACTACTCGATGACGATTAGCGTCACCGCCGCCGTTGATGACTATGGCACTATCGATACCGACCGATGATGAAGAAGATCCAGCACTAGCACCAAATAAATACGACGATAGAACGAATGCATGTGTGAAAATGACATTAATTATGGACAGCGCAAGAAAGGCCGGAATGAAGGATAATATTATCGCGGCGAGCTTTTTGACTGCTGGCTTGTGAAGTAGCTGATGCGTGAGGGATGATGATGATGATGGAGAAGGAGAAGACTTATCGTCTGTGTTGGTGGTTGACGTCATGTTGGAGGCGGCCATTGTATTTTGAAAGAGCCAAAAATTTTGGTTTTATTTTGTTTTATTATTATTTTTTGGGTCAACGCTGCTGGAAGGTGGGACTCCACGATCATTGCGACTCTTCAGCCCTTCTATTTTTCATGCTTCGATTGCCATCGTTGCGGATCTTTGACTTTTACCACTATCTCTCGCTTGCTAGCTCATCGTCATCGAACATAACCAAGTCACCATCATCATGGCACGCCGCTACGATTCATCGACAACGACCTTCTCCCCCGAGGGGCGGTTACATCAGGTAGAATACGCCATTGAGGCCATCAACAACGCTGGAACGAGTGTGGGTATATTGGCCAAGGATGGCGTTGTTATGGCCTCGGAGAGGAAAATTACCAGTGGCCTTTTGGCTCCAGCGAGGGTGCGTTATATTATTACTATATGACTCTTCTTCGTCTTGATTTCACACGGCTGTGCCTTCTATTATTTTGATTCATTTTGTTCCATTTCGTTCATCTCATATCACTTTTACTTTTGCGCACATCCGATAAACAATGCCACCTATCTATCATGCGTTTTGCTTCTGACATCATCATTATAATATGTCGACATCAATCGCATCAATTCATAACGCATCTCTACAAACAGACATCAGAAAAGACATACAAACTATGCAGCCACGCAACCTGCACAGTCGCCGGCCTTACCGCCGACGCCAACATCCTCATCGATCAAGCACGTCTACGCGCCGGACGGTACGAATATCAATACCAAGAACCAATCCCCATTGAAAACCTCGTCGAACACGTATGCAACTACAAACAGGCATACACTCAATATGGAGGGCTGCGTCCCTTTGGTGTTGCCTTCTTGTTTGCTGGGTATGATGAAACTCATGGATTTCAATTGTACCAATCAGACCCCAGTGGCAATTACAGTGGATGGAAGGCGACAGTTATAGGGGCCAATAATCAAGCGGGGAAGAGTTTGCTCAAAACGGACTATGGATCATCAAAGAAGGACTCATCATCATCGTCATCATCAGGGGATGAAATGAAGACGGATGAGGCGGCAGGACCAGAGATTGAAATGCCAAATGTTGCCGAGGCATGTCGTTTGGCTGTTAAGGTACTCAACAAGACAATGGATGGGGCAGTGGCGTCACCAGAGAAATTGGAGTTGTTTATCATGACATTGGATGAAGATGGAAAATGTGTGCATAAAACCTTGACGGAAGAGGAGGCCAAGGCGGTTATTGCCGAGGTTGAGGCTGAGACTGCCTCTGCTGGGGATACGTAAAAAAAATAAATTGAAACGAAACAACGGGTGGTATGTATTTTTATTCAGGTAATACACGACACAAGAACAACAATTATGATGACGGGAGACAAGTTCTAGCACTGTGATTTATTACATGCTAACGAAGACTAGTAGTTAAATTTTTGAGCACAACTTGTTTCACGTCGCTGCTTTTCTCGCAGTTTCTGCGGAGAATTTAAAACTCCTTATTTTGCAGCTCTCACAAGACCCGGGGGTCGCAAGGGGTTCGACGCCGCTTTTGACTGTTCAGGCATGAGCGCGATTAATAGCGATGGATCTCTCAACATCTCATTTCTAGAGCGGCAGGTTAGGGAAGATATGGCGATTTACTCCAAGTCTCGGGCCGAAGAAGGAATGAAGAAACGAGCACTACATGCCTGCAAAGACTACGATGATTTTAAGAATTTTGTGTCGGTCTCGCAGCTGAAACCAATTACTGGACGCGATGTTTCGAGTTTGTTCAATGGAAGTTCTGGATTGATTACGTCGTTTCGCAATAGAACTGTTCACGGAGCGTCGGCAGTAAAGTATGGTATCGGATGTCTCGAGGGTTGCATCGAAAAGAAGAAGGATGAAGTCATTGCAAATGACGACAGCAAGAAGAATGTACAAATGACACCTAAGCGTTGCGAAGGCAAAGCGATTCGCTCATCCACCATCAAATCATCAAGGGATGCGTACAGCTTTTTGGCTCGTTGGAAACGTGAATGCTCGTCATCGGCAAGCGATGCTCTTTTATTTCTAGCACAGATGGAGGAACTACCAGAAAAGACATGTCATAATTATTTTGCAACGGATATTGACAGCGATGTAGTAGGAGATATTATCTGCGCATTACACCTTCTGATGTGCATTGCAATGGATAAGAATGGCCACAATGACAATCTCGTCGCCGGATTGATCTCGACTGGATTACTGAACGAATTGAATGCGACTACCTTCACAAAACGATGGCTCAAGGCCTTGACAGGTTGTGGAAGGTTCGACTTGGCACTATCATTCTTGACAACAGAACGTAAACTACAACTGAAAGAGGTTGTCGACTTTGTCAAAGAATCCGTCGTTACCGAGGATGGCGACGAAGATTACTTGCGTCGATACAATAATGCCATGCGAAAGAGTTAAAGCTTTCTCTCTCTATTTATAACCTTACATCTCAAAATCGGATGATATATCCTTGTATTTCTCTCTCAGCATCTGAGCGTATTTGTTGTCCCCATTATACCACTGAATAACGAAACGAGGCGTCCGTAACACATTGGTCGTTTTGTAATGATGATAGATGTGACCAAAAACAATTCCTAGAAAGTCAAGAGTTGGTACCTCTCCTTCGAGCAAGAATGTTTGTCCCAAGAAGAACCATGGCAGTAACTCTGCCCGAGTATTGAACAATTCGAACATGTTGACTTCTAAACCTTCATGATACCGACTCCAAACATATACTAGAAATGTGCTCAAGTTATGCCCTAAAAATCGTGGACTCAGTCCCAACATGGTATATCCCCCCACCATCATTACCGATCCAAATAGCATCATGAGCCAAAAATCGTATGGATTGCTGTGATTTAATCTTTCTAATGTTGACATGTAAGTCCAAACGAAGTGTGCCGTCATGAGATATCCCAGTCCCAATGGTCCAAAATTGAGAAAGGCCGTAAGAGGTCTCCAAATTTGTAATTTTGTCAATATTGGTTTCCAATCAAGTTGCAGTATCGATGGGAAGTCATTCTTATTGCTTACATACCCTAAGAGAGCAGCACCAAATGAGGCAGTCAGATATGCCTTTGTTAGGGGAGGTGTTTTGTGGTATGCATCGATTATCTGTGTGAGGGTGTTATCATCTCCAAAGTCATCTTCGGCGGCGTCAAAATCAAACATGGCATCGCCATCAAAGTCAAAATCGGAGTCGTCAAAGTCGTCATCATCAGTGTCGTCATCGAATGCTCCTCCTCGAATAGATGATAGAACTGATAACACTCTTCCATCGTTTAATAGTTGCAGGTTCTTGTTTTGTATTCTAATAAAAGCAGTAGGTTGTGAGACACATCGAGCACTGGCCGCGACGAGCAGTACGGATGCATATGCTATCAACAAGAGACTTTTGTACCGCTGATGCATTTTGATAATTATTTGTTTGTTGATAATAAGTAGTATGAAGGCTCTTTTCCACCAAGTGATCACACCATAATATTATACTGTTATCGTCTTCGTTAGATACGGTTCTACGTGGAATGTTTAATACTTTTTGTCATCTTTTTGGCAAACGGAGGGCGGAAAGACTTCGTTCATCACGTCCATCAACCATCAACGAGTGCTTCACAAAGCAATCCGCTGGATGGGCAGGCATGCAAAGAAGGAACCATGGCTGCATCGTCGCTATACAGCTCTGCTCTTGCAGCATCCTTTCTAATACTGTTTATATTAAGACATGATGTGTGTGCATTTCAATCTGCATCTTCGTCAACCCTAAACCCAAGAAGGTATGCAGATGCATCAGTAGTTTCATCAGTTCGATCGGCAACTGATGGAGATACTATTGACTCAATGTTTGGCCCAAGGGTAGATGATGGCGAAGATGAAGTCCTCTATTCCGATGCTGATGATGATAGTGATAGCGATTGGGGTGTCCCATCCGCGACGGCACCTGAACCAAAGAAAGAGAGACGTATAACATCACGATGGGGCTCACTCAACCCCAAGATTAAGGCACGCATTGTAAAAGAGGCACAAGAACGTGCTATTCGTAATAAAAAGAAGAGAGAGCCAGCCGAAGCTAAGAAGCGACGCTTATATTCCCAATATAGAGAGATGCAGCAAAAGTCAAAACGTCAAAGTTATGTTCAACGTGACAAACCCACATATGATTCTTCACGCACCAAGCTTGCTGACTTGAATCCTGGTGAAACAGTACCTGGGAGGGTTATTTCCCTTACCAACTTTGGAGCTTACGTTGATATTGGAACGGAAGTGGATGGATTGTTACATGTGAGTCAAATTTCTCGAGATGAATTCGTTGACCACCCTCGAAAGTTTTTGAGCCCGGGAGATGATGTTGAAGTACGAATTGTTCGAATGGATCCAGGTGCCAAAAAGCTGCAGCTGACAATGCTTCCAGAGGAAGTGTTGCACGAAGAGAATGTTTTGAATAAACACATGATAGATGAAGACGAAGATGATAGGATACAATTGGATGAAATTGAAGTTGACGATGAACTTTGGGGAGAGATACGTCGTGTTACCGATTATGGGGCCTACATTGAATTAGGTGCTGTGGTACGAGGGTTCATGCACTTTATGGACCACCCCTTGTTTGGGGAAGTGAAGGGATCTCATCCAAAGGAATTCATGCGTGTTGGGGATAGGGTACGAGTCTGGGTTCTTGATGTTGATGCAACACAAAAGAGGATAAAGCTAACTGCAAACAGGCCGTCCGGTCTGCCAGGCCCCAGAAGAGAGGTCAAGTGGATTTAAAAGAGAGAATGTAAAAAGCCAAACAGCCAGTAAATATCAATGAAGTAGCAATAAGAATCATTATCTAGCTGGTTTCGTCTATCTCCGAGTCTGGAAAAGCTTGCATATGAATTTGAAAGAACGTTGAGATCAACAGCTTCTTCACATAATCAAACTAGGATTTTGCAACTTGCCTTATATTATTATTGCAAAAGCTTAGAAACCCTTGTAATCACCGGCATCTGAATTAAGGGTGGGATCTGCTCCAGCACCAGATCCTCCTAATGCTCCACTCTCCATTACATCTTTTTGGTAATTATACCATGCCATGGGTATATCCTTCTCTAACTTCACCTTGGATCGGAAGGAAAAGTTCTTACTTTTCAAACTCTTCAGGTCTCCTATGGCGGCACTCCAGAAACCTCCAACGACGTTAAGATCAGGATTCAATCGATACCCAGGGACACAATCAGCGCGGAGGAACGCCCCGTTGAACTTATCAGTGGAAAGTTGTGAGGTAGCTTCGTTCATTCGTCCACCTCCAGCAGTTGTGCGGATCGATCCAACAAATGCAAGTCGCTTCGAAATAGAATCAGGTATGGAAAGTGTCGGTGTTGATTTCACAACCTCTTGATCTTCCTTGTTAGATTCTTCTGAACTCTCTTCTACCGCTCCATTGGTAAATACGATAGAAACTGGATCCAAACCACCACACGTATCCTTGACAGCATCAACCAATCGCTCTACATCCTCTTCTGACCATTCTGACCCAGGCGACAAGACAAGTTCAGGTATGGGCTGTAGTCCTGCATCCCAAATCGCACTACACATGTCGGTAATAGCGGAATTCTTTGCTTCTTCTAGATAGGCATCAACACTAGCGATTTCCTTTCCTCCAAAGAAAGATAGCAACACACCCTCTACACCATCGATAGTTTTCAATTGCTCTAAGCTGCTGGAAAGATTTGCACTATCTGTCAAGGAATATACAATAGGAACTGGTCCAGGGAAGTTTCCTCTTGCATTTTCTTGCTCTTTTCCCATCGGAATCAATGCATCCACGGTTCCCTCCACAAATACAGCATTAGCCTTTGCTCTAGTTCGAAGGACTTGACTCAATTTTGTAACCTCACTCGCTCGTAGCAGTAATGCTGTTGGATCAGATGGTTCGGGTAGAACAATTTCAGGATGAAGAGTTAACTTTTTTGATGGAGATCGAAATGCCTCTGACAGACGAGACCGAGCTGTTTGGGCACGAGAGGATTCGGTGATGGACAAAGAGTGGGCATTATGGAGTAGGATTAGGGCGATGCTAATCACGACGATGCTATGTGATGACGCCATTGTATTATTTGGTATACCAAAGTGGTGTTCTGCTCAGTATGGTAGTGTTGTGCAATAGTGTTGTAGTAAGTATGTCACGTGATTTTTGGTGATTTTTGTGGTTGAGCGAGGGCGAAAGCGTCATCGTCTGACTTCCACGTCACAAAGAAAAGATTCTTGATCTTCCATCAATCAATAAATCTCAAACATCAAACCTCGAAGGAACAATCATGCCAATGATGGCCTCATAAATTCCACATCGAACCAACATCACGTCGATTATGCGCTTAAACACTAGCTCGTTATCTACTCTCGTCCTCTTGGCAATC
Organism: Skeletonema potamos; assembly: GCA_036940105.1. Lineage (NCBI taxonomy): Eukaryota > Bacillariophyta > Thalassiosirophyceae > Thalassiosirales > Thalassiosiraceae > Skeletonema > Skeletonema potamos. Next base: position 17,300 of record JALLBJ010000061.1, read on the forward strand.
ACTGGCCTGGCTACTATCTCTACTACTTCCGCTGCTTCTTCGTCTCAATTTGCTGTGCCCCGACGTGCATTTGTGTCCAAAATTGAAACGAAAGAAAAAGTAGTTCCATCACAAGCTTCATTGGAACTAGAAACATCATTATTAGCTAACACACGAGGCGGATCAACAGCAACTATGGCAAAGGAAGTAGGTCTACCACCAGCTGTCAAGCTTATCATTGGAGCGGGAGGAATCTACGCTGCCTTCTTGTACTACGGATCACTTCAAGAGGATGTCTTCCGTTACACTGCCGAAGACGGCGCACAGTTCAAACAGGCATGGTTCCTTCAAGTGCTCGAGGCACTTGCCAACGTAGTTATCGGTTTCGTCGGTATGCAACTTACAGGAGCCACGAAGAATATCCCTCAGATGGCCTTTGCAATCTCTGGTGCTTCTCAAGTTAGTGCCAAGGCGTGCACAAGCTTGGCCCTTGCGAATGGATTGTCGTTCCCCGTTGCAACACTTGCAAAGTCTGGTAAAATGGCACCTGTGATGTTGGGATCTTTGCTCCTTGGAGGTGCTACTTATTCGTTGCGTGAATATCTTCAGGTTGCTGCCATCATTGGTGGAACAGCCATTGTTTCAATGGGAAAGAAGAAGGGAGGAAGCACCAGCTCCTTGTTGGGAGTTGCCTACATCATCCTTAGTTTGGCTTTGGATGGAGTCACAGCTGGATTCCAAAAGAGGTTGAAGGCGGAAACCGCGAAGGCAGGAGTAAAGCCCAAGCCATACGATTTCATGTTCTGGACAAATCTCTACATGTGCCTTACGGCAATTGTCATTTCTGGAGCTTTGGGTGAATTTGGAAGTGGTTTGGCATACTGCGCATCCAATCCAGAGATTTTGGAGAAGATTATCAAATTTGCCATCTGCTCAGCGGTTGGCCAGTCCTTCATCTTCTACACAATTGCCAACTTTGATCCTCTTATCTTGTCGACTGTTACTACTACCCGTAAGATTTTCTCTGTTCTTCTCAGTATCTTCTTGAAGGGACATACCCTGTCTTTGACTGGATGGTCTGGAATTGCCCTTGCTTGTGGTGGAATCCTTTCTGAAATGACCGCTAAGATGGGTGGAAAGGCGAAGGCACATTAGGAAATAGATCAATGTTAGAGTTGTAACTATCTACATCTCGTAATTTAATTCATATTAGAAATAATTGGTTAGTGTAAAACATCAATAGCTGCATTCAAGTGTGCTCGCAATTGCCTGGCTGACGCTAAAGGTAAATCTCTGGGCACACCTACTCTGTCTCGGAGGTAGGCAAGTGAACTTGCAACGTCTCTTGCCTGATCTTCACTAATTTGAGTCTGAAGATTCTCTTTCATCTCTTTCAAGGCTGCATCATGAGCTGACGGTCCACCTTGTGACAACAGTGCTATACACACTGACTTGAGAGCCGTCTCAACCGAAGGAATCAGTTGCTCGTCGCTCATCGCATACGGATCTGCCAGTTCAGCTCCAAATCCTTTTCTTGGATTGCGGCTTCCCTTCGGTCCACCACGAGCAGCGAACTTGGCGACATTCTGACCATTACTGGCAAGCTTGTGACCTGCCATCTGCCTACAAGCCTCTTCCATTTTCTCGGGATCGGCATTTTCATACGAAGTACCTTCCGATGCTAACTCGCCATTGTCAGCAATGATACCAGCTGCTTTCAACACGCACAAAGGAAGAGGTGGTCCCCTGTACAATGGCTGCAGGTCGTCATCAAATGATAATGGCAATGACCAACTTTTGCCGTCTTTGCCAGAAATATTCTTCTGGAATAATAACCTTTCATCTTCGAAGCCGCCATCATAACCTGGACCGTATTGAGGAGGAATGTCTTTGACATGTGTGTAGTAATCAGACTTGAAAGCAAGGTAGCATTCTCTCTTTTCAAACGCATCAAGCCAAGCGTTCAGTGCTGGGAATTGTTGTTGGTACTTCGCTGATCTTAAGTCTAATCCCTTCCAGAATGCAGCAGATGCCAACATACGTTCCACATGACTCACAAAGATAAAATCAATCATTGTGGGGTGATCGGCCCAGTCGAAAAACCAAGGGCCATCTGTGGAAGCCAAAGCGTTGTCAACCTTCTGTAGACATTCAAGAAAACCGCTCATTGCACCTGACATAGCAGGTTCGCTTGATTTTCCCATGAGCTTACCGAGCATTCCTGAACTGCTAAAACCAGGACCTTCTGGGCGAAATATCAGAGTACACCACCAAGAAAACAACTCACGTTCTAGGTTTGAAAGTTGTCTATATCGCTGTCTACCTACGTCATCATCTTCGGCAGGCATCATTTGCTTGAAACCATCTTCAACCGGATGCCATTGGTCTAATAACTCCATGATTACTTGACTCTCAGTCACCACTTGCTTCCTACCATCGTTTGTTTCGACAAGTAACGCAGGCAAGAGACCAGAAGGGACTAAGCGGAGGAAAGATTCCGGCTTGTCGCCATAAGATCTCATGGGAACGAGTTCAATGTTGATAGGGATGCGTTTTTCCTCGATCAATAACATCGTCTTTTGGCAGTATGGACACCATCCAGCTAACGTAGCGATGTTGTGAAGGTGAATATAACACTAATGCATTAGAAAAACACTCACATACACGAAGGGAATACGCATGAAAGAAACCAGAGAGAGACTTGACACAACTCGATAGCAAAAAGTACTCACCATGGTCTCTGTAGAGTGTCAACTTGGGCTTTTCGTTTGCATCAAACATGCGCAGTTTGTTTTGAACAAAGGCTGCACCAGTTCCAGAAGTGCGAGAGGCACTTTCCTCATCTAATGCACGACCCACAGGAGTGTGTGATGCTGCAGATTGGAGCGTTTCCCAGCTATCTGTGGACGTGATCGACATTGCAAGAGACGACGTGGGTAGGTTTGCGAAAGATGAGAACGAAGGACGACTCGAGAAGCTATTCACTTCAGCGGCGAGCAATGGAACGATAAGACGCCACGCTTTATGCATCTTCATCGACGATAGTACTTGAGATAATGTTGCGTTAGATTTTGTGCAGGCATTTTGGACGAAAACTATTATCTATGTATGATAGAGAGGTGAAGGACGCGGAATAGGAGAGGGAAAGTGAGGTGGTGGCGAGCGTTTCAAGACACACATCTCGACCTTAGCGATCTCGTCCTGCCCGTTAGTTCTTTTTTCATTTACACCATAGATACTTCATATTCCAAGTGAGGGCACTCCAACAGCCAACATCGTTGTTACAGCGGCGACAAACAATATAACCAACAACTAAAAGCAACCATGGTAAGAATCTAGCGTCGGTGGAGCAAATCTGTGATCTTACCAGGAGTGGTGGTAGAAAAATATATTGTCTTGGTGTGCTGCATTGGGTCGGCCATCGGAAATTTCGGGGGGCTGCACCGTCAGTATCATATCCAATGTTTATTGAACGTCGGTGCACCATTATTATGGACATTACCTCATGTGCTAGTTAATATTAATATATGTGCATCAGGAGGCGACCAAAAATAGCTGGGCCAATTTTTTTCTGGTTTGCTTGGATATCATGTGCCATTTTGCCTGGCAATGTTAGCATTTTTATTGGGGAAGAAACTGTTTTTTTTTCACGTTTTATGATACTTCTTGTCTCCACAATGGTTCGATTTTATTTGGCGTTTTCATTTGTCGAATACTTGCACAATTTCGCCTGAATCTCATGTTACATTATTTCATTACTATCACAGTCCACAGGTGTTAGCGTAGACGACGAAGTCATCGCTTCGTTTCAGAAATTTAAGTTGCAGCAGGACCCTTACAAACTCCGTTACTTCATCTATTCAATCAAGGACAAAAAGACAATTGTCATTGAGAAGCAGGGGGCACGTGAGAAGACGTATGAAGATTTAGTAGAGGATTTGCCAGAGAATGACTGCCGTTATGCTTTGGTTGATCTTGAATTTGAAACTGATGATGGACGCCCTACCTCAAAGCTTGTTTTGATTACCTGGAACCCTGACACTGCGAGTGTTAGGCCTAAGATGCTTTACGCTGGGTCAAAGGAGGCTCTAAAGACTTCTCTCAATGGTGTTGGAATCCACATCAATGCCACTGATCACTCTGAATTGGACTTGGAAACTGCCATTTTACCGGTTGTGAAGAAGTTCGCTTAAGTGAGTGGACTCAACTCATGGGATTAAACATAGCGGATCGATTTTGTACCTCATCATATCGTGTCTCATCTACGATGCAGCTATTACATCAACAATCTCGAAACGGGTGCCCAGGTCGGTCGCTGTTTTCTTTGGGTGCGTGGGTTAAAACGATGGATGGCGAGTGTCGGATTTCGAGGGAATAATAATAGAGAAGTGATATATTCTCATTTACAAAACTTTGTGGTCTACAAAACAATGCTGAATGGCTTGTCCACAGAAAGTGAATGCAAACACAAAGTCCCTGCACTTTCGATCTTAACCATTTTTATGAAGCTGGTCCCTCATATGATGCCCATGCTTTGTGACTCTCCCAAAGAGTCACCTTTATCCAACCTTCGAATAGATTTCCATCCCCAACATTCATCAATTGCTTCTCCTTCAATTTCTTCACTACGCCATCGAACACTGTTTTGCACATGAACTCCGTTGTTGTCATCACTCCTTCCCCAAACACATTATCTAGATTTTTGTAGTTGTACTGTTTTAACACGTCTGCGACAATGTCTGATGCAGCACCAATATCGATCACCCAATTGCATTCTGGATGAAGTTCTTTGGACGCAAACTCCACATCAACAGTATATGTGGCACCGTGGAGACCACGAGCAGGGCCGAAGTTCGGATTGTCGTGAAATGAGTGTGCAATCATGATAGAATCGCGTATAGCAAGTGTATAAGGGAGGTATGGTCGCGATGTCGATGCGTCACCATCTCCTCCTCTAAGTTGGGATATCAAGCAAGATGGGAAGCATTTCGACCGTGCCGTTGCAACACCAAAGATTGATGTTTTTGCATTGCAGAACAGAGTCATTAAGGAAATGACATGAACCATCAGAAATAAGTGTTGAGCCGCCCTAATCATTTTGATGTAGTTTAGTAGTTATTGCATAGGTGGATGTAGATAATATTGCCAAGGGTATCAATGGTACCGTCACCCAACACAGGACGAAGAAGGACGACTATCAATCTTCTGTACCACGCTTCTTTGTTCGCCTATTTTTGTTCGCGCTAAAAACTCGGGTCTGTTTTTGCACCTCGCCTCTCCATCACCACCCACCGTGCCACAAATAACTCTCCTATATTATATCCGCGGAACAAAAATACCTTTTAGTTGTCTTTCTCTCTCATTTAACTTCATTCGCCACCGCTATGGACGGCAACAGTCAAGAGTATGGGCGACCACGTCGTCCCAACGCAGAAACCGTATCTTATCTCAATGGCTTGCCCATCGATGAGAGATTAGCCACCGAACAAGTTCGATCATATGTTGACTCCTTTTTGAAGAACAACGACGCGGACAACACGTCATCTGAACCAGCGGAGTTCCCGGCCCTAGTGAATGCAACTCATGTAGCTCTATCATCAGTTTTTAATGAAATAGCTTCCTTGGCGTGTGAAGAAATTCCTGCTCAGCAGATTGAAACTCTTGTCCGTATTGCTTGCCGATACTCTGCTACAGCAAAACGCGTTGTATTCGCAAGTTTGAGTGGGTACTGGGTCTTTCTGTCAACTCATCGCTTTGGCAGTCATGTTGCGCAGACAGTACTAAGATGTGCAGTTGCGGAGTGTGAAGTGAATTTGGATGAGTTTGATGACAAGCAGGATGAATGTGAAGGAAAAATGGTCATAGATGATTCGTATGGAAATATACTTCAAGAAAACACATCTTCCGTTCCTGATCTAATTCTGCAGGTGTTTGAAGAGTTGAAACCATTTGCAAAGGATTTGACTGTACATGTTTGTGGCACTCACGTTTTGCGAACTGCACTTTGCATCCTTGCTGGAGTTGAATTTGTAGACGCTTTTGAACAGCCAAATAGCAATAAACAGGATGGTGCAGCGAATGAATGGGAATCCGGTGTACTGGCAGCTACTCGACGAGGAAAGTTGAAAGATAAAAAGAAGAAGAAAAAGAAGAGGAAGCCTGATAGTGACGATGGAAGCAGTTCTGAAAATAAAGCTACCGTGATGAAGAGAATGAATATGATTGCAGACTGCCAAACTACTGATTTTCAGAACAATGCAGATGTCGTGTTGAAAGAAATGGTTCAAATTCTTTCCCTATCAGACAGCACGAAAAATGTGCAATCACCGGGTGAGCTTCAGCAGAGGACTTGCCATCCATCTGGAGGGCCTTTGCTTGTTCAAATAGTTCGACTGTTGTCTTACCGAGATGGCTCAAACCAAAAATCCAAGAAGCAAGATAAAGATTCTGCCGATCGTCGTCTAGGAATTTTGCCTAATGAACCAAAGTATAGCTCAAAAAGCGATGCAGAGGCATTCGTTCACAAATTGCTGTGTTGGGACGCCAACATACCGGTCGAAGGAGATGATGCAAAGCAACCTCATGCTGGTGATATCATCTACGGACTCTCGGGTGAACCAAGAGGATCGATCATACTAGAAACTATATTTCGCTCTTGCCCCGATGAATTTCACAATGAGCTTTGTATTGTTGGAGGATTCTACGATGAAGCGACACTGAAAGAGTACATATACCACGGCGTCTCCAATTTTGTTGTCCAAGCATTGCTCAATTCAGTACGAAACAGAAATCAGGCAAATAAAATGGTTAAGTGCTTGTGTCCAATCATCGAAGATGGCTCACTATTACAGCCGAAAAAGCATCGTGGGTCACCTGATGAACAGGTACTTGACGACAGCGGGGACAAGAAGAACATCCAGCGTATGGGCATAGTATGGCGAGCAGTTGAAATGTGTTCCAATCATGGCAGTTCGCAGGATCAAGAGCAGCTAATTCACGCGCTGATGCGTGGATTTGCGTCTATAAGTACTGCAGATGACGAAGCTGCCAAAACAGATAGCGATGGGAAAAGACAGAAGAAGAGAAGCAAGTCTAAAGGGTTGTCGGCAAAAGACTGCATTCCTCATTTACTGGGACTCAAGGCTTCAAGTGATGACAATGAAGCCTATTCTTCTGGAGAACGACTCACCTTGAATGCTGCCGGGGCACGGACAATATATCATATTTTCCAGTTCACCGAGCGCTTGAGGTCCGACTGGGTGAATGGTTTCTTGAATTTATATGGTACAAATGACCTAGTTAAAATCGCCAACGATGGGCTTGGTAGCAGGTGCATTATGGATGGCTTGCTTGATGGTCCTGCAAAAGAGCTTGCATCAAAATCTCTTTACTCAAAACTGTTCAGTCGCCTCCCATTCCTTTCAGCTGAACGCGTCGGGCATCATGTAGTTATGAAGCTTTTCCGTGCACTCCCTTATGATGACAAAGCAGCGATGTCCGCTGAACTATCTCATTCTCTGAATAGGCTTGGAAGCAACGCCATGGGGCGTTCTGTCATGGCATCATGTGCTGTGAAGGAATATCTCGAAGGTGAGAACGCGTGGAAAGAAGCATTGGCAAAGCAAAGAATCAATGAAGAATGGCTGAAAGATATATTGGGCGAAGACGGCGGGTCCGGTGATGAAGCTGATGGCAAGAAGTCAAGAAAGAAACGACGCAAAGATTAAACTAGCCTTGTATTTAGTATCGTACGTTTCATTACCAATCACGGTCCACTTCTGCAAACACACGACACTGCTCTGAGAAGTCGACGATGCCTTCAGTATCGTCTCCCTCGACATCTTCGCCTGCGCACAATAGTTCGTATGCAGTTTCTATCAGGCTCGTCTCCCCTCGAGCGCTGCTGGTAATTATGTCTGTTAAAAGTCTTGACTTTTGCTTTCCTGATATCATTCCATTTTCGGAGAGTTTGCGCAGAGTCGCGATGCATCTCTGACGGAGATTTTCCTTGTCTTCAATATAACTCGTGGACACAGAAACATCTATTGGATCACTCTCCTCCATTTCTTCATCACCGTCATCGAATTCTGGCAATGAATCGTTCAACACTCCATCTACTAGTTGTGATAAAACCCGCTTCCGTTCTTCGTCAGATTTTCCACGCAAGTCGATTGTAACATGTTTCTCTCCATCGTCCCCAATGCCTTTGGCATCATTAGCTTTTGAAGTTGCCATGTTCCCAATGCCTTCTGGTCCTATCTTGATGATTCTTCTTTTAATGAAAGGATCGTCTGGAGTTCCCTTACCTGAAATGCTTGTGCTATCTGAATCAGCCGAGCCTGCAAATAAGTCTGCTAACACATCACCCAAGCCTTTCTCGGCATCATCATCAGCATCGCTCTCCCCGCCACCTAATAAATCACTTAAATTGATAATCTTTCCCATAACTCCATCACCACTTTTAGATTTCTTCGGTTCTTCCTCTTTCGGCAAAGGAATTCCCAACACTGCATTTGCGTCAAGTCCATCCAGTGATTGTGGTATCGAGAGAGATTTAGCTGGGCGCTTTGATGTGCTGCCTTCATTGTTTACTTTGCGAAGAGTCATGCCTTGTTTTAATCTACCAGCAGATGTACTTTTTGAGTCTTTCTCGTCATCATACAATATAATGCCTGGCTCTGCCTTCATTGCGTCTCGTGCTGCTGCTGTCTCGGGATGCCATGAAGCGTGTCTATGCACCATTTTCCATTTCCCACCAACCTTTCGAAAGATATTTGTCGTAAGGAGTTTGTTGACTAATGCACGCTCTCTTTCAGACTCACCTGAAGACCCCTTAGCGTAGACCTCTTCATCACAAACCAAGCTGGCCGTAGTCCCTCGCACAGATAATGCACGAATGTTCGTCGGAGTCATAAAACTTCCTGATGTGGACTTTCCACCACGAACTCTTGATGTATTCTTTATCCCATTCTCAAACATCTTGGAAAAGCTGTCCACTATTGCATTACTGCCTATCAGAGGTGAGTGCGAAGGATGAATGCAAATCACACTGGGTGATTGCCACCAGACATTCGACATCCATTCACTATCCCGTGCGGAAAAGGCTTCGTAAAATGCAAGATTAGCTAGAAGAACAGCCCCACAGTCATCAACATGCAGCTGATCTATCTCCGCTTGAAGTTGACGAGCTCTTTCCATAGCTTCTGTCTGTTTAAAGTGCGTATCTTCGAGATTCGATTCATCCCATTCTGATGAGGCTTTCTCTTTCACTTCATTAACTATCTTTTGCAATTCCGTCTCTTTCGCTGCAAGATTTTGTTCGGCCTTACTCTCTTCTGAAGATGGATCAAGAGGGAGCGTGGCGATGCCTGGTCCTAATTGAGTCAAGTCTTTTCCTGTGCGTGACAGCAATTCTTTGAATTGTTCATTCAGGTAAGCTTCTTCATGCGATTCATCTGGATCGAAATCTGGATGAATAGCGTTTGCAAGCATATATGAGTACAAATTGGAAGAGTCTGAAGAAGCTGTATTATTGCTGCTGCTGCTGCTTCCGCCGCCGACGTTCACTCCTGCTTCGACTTGGTTGTCCTCCACCATTTTGTCGTGTTCCCTCATTGCGTCAATCAGTTTCTCAGAATTTCGACGTAATTTCTGGGTGATAATATCTTCTTCACCGCAATCATCGACATCATAATCATCGCTGTTTGTTGCGTATATTGAGGTAGGTTGACGAATATCGCAGTGGTGCCCAAATGTTGTTTTTATCAAGCTATGTCGAGCCGTCGGCTCGGCTGTAAATGCAAAGCCACTCGCCACAGTGGGCAGCACCACGACTAATGAAGCAAGGTTAAAGACACGCTGATGAGTTGCCGTATGCTTCATGGTAGTCCTGTCTTTGTTTTATGTTGTGTTTGGTGTCCTTGACGCATCGAAGTCGATGGAGATGGACGTTATTATTGTTTGCACGCCACGCAGAATGGAAGAGTTCGTGGAAGTGTGAGTGATGACAGCAAATATGTGACGCAAGACGACGACATTGGGGGGCGGGGGAGGGGCGGGGGTTATGGGAGTAATAGCAGTGGGATGGAGAGGGGAGAAGGCAATGTACGTAAATAGCTGAGCCCGACACTCGACACATAATTATATCAGCTTTATGTAAGGACTTACAATCTATACAAGACATTGAAACATCGATAGCCTATAGAATCTTCATAGCACGACAATAAGGTAGTTGAGGGATGCATTCTATACAGGTCCTCATCAACTCAACCCATTGGAATTGATGGCCAAGCCTGATGGTAGTGATTACCTGCCAGCACCATCCCCATGCCTACTCTATTCTTGGGAAATGTTGGCTTCAGCCTGTTCTTTACCGTAGGCGCTTCTACACTTTTGGAAAGAGGACCCAGAGTGGGAGCCCCTACCTTTTCTTTTGCTAACTCAACCTCTGGGATAGGTGAAGGGAGGGCGGGTGAAAAACCGTGGAAAGACTGTTGCTGGGGAGAGGATTCTTCGAATGGACGTAGTGGGCTTCCTCTTTTCGTTGCTGCGGCGTGTAAAGGTGTTGGGGGAGTAATGTTGACATAAAATCCATACTGAGGAGACACGTAACCATTGGGTGGGTGAGGCAAGAACATGTGGTGATGTGGAGAAGGAGCCTTTGCCTGCATGCGACCATTGACAAGATAATTGTTGTTGCTGGTAGAAACGTTGGCACCATCCTCAGCTTGATTTTCCTTCGCAGCCACTTGTTCTTGAGGCTGCCCACAGGCTCGTGTTCCCATTGTTAGATGGTACGCCGCAGATGGTCCTCCCCTTGGAATGATCAACCCCCCATTAGCACGTCCCGCACCCTGCTGTAAGGTGGATGGCACACATTGTACATTATCAAATATACTCAACTTTTCGCGTGTCGCTTCAGCAAGGAAATCATGGGAGTTTCCTGACAAACTCATAGAATCTGTAGAGCTAGACCCCGTTGAAGACCCAATCATTGAAAGTGAGTGGAAAGATCTCAGCTGTCCTCCCGACGCTGCTTGATTGGAAGACGATGAGGAAGAGGATGAAGTGGAATGGGATGGCAGAATCCGATCACCACGAGCATACATCTTGGTCACCGGCGGGCTGTAGCTACCCGATCTTAGAGCACTTTTGATCACTCTAACTTGACTACTTCTAGTACCTGATCTCATCTCATCTCCATTATCAAAACTGCTCCGTCGTTTCTTCCTCCTGAGTTGTGTCCAGTGCGTGGATTCCACAGTTTCCGGAAAATCATCTGAGTACTCCACAAGTGGTCTACTACCGCGCTCATCGGACCACGAAGTCTTTTTGCTTTTAATAGAGTTGGAAGAGTGTGCTTTTTGCAGCTTGTGTTGCGGTGAAATTTCTTGGTTGGGGAAGGCAGACGCGGAATGAGAGGCTGAGAGTGAGTGAGCGGAGGATGAAAGCTCGCAGCGGGACGCCATGGCGCTCGTAGCAGGCCCCTTGGGCTTTGGATCTATGGTGCTGCTTTCCATGACGGCAACTAGGTCATCGACGATTTGCGTAGAATGAGAACAGTCATCTGCCCTTGGGGGTTGACTCTTCTTAATGGAGGTGGAAGTGCCCATGACGCCTACTTGAGGCCAACTTTTCAGCATTCTTGGAGACATTTGATTTGAATCGTTCTGATTGTCTTCCCCCTTGTCGTTGCCTCGGTTGCTGTTGTTTGGGTCTCCTCCTCCCCGGCCCTCGTCTACAATATCCATGTCGCCGTCACGATTAGTTGGGGCGCACGTAGATCCCTCACAGTGTTCGTTATAGACGCCATTTCCATAGTTAACTGCGTCGTCCTCACTTACATCCGACGCTTCCAACACATCCCGTTCTAGTTGTTTTCTCTCTTCCTTTCGTTTTTCCTCCGCGGCCTTGTCTTGATCACCCCCCAGTAGCCACAAGATCGGTCGCGCTATGATGGAGGAAAACAAACCGATGCCGTCATCTCCGACCTGGTCGGCCTCTATGTGTTGGTCAAATGCCATATTTTATTGAACTCTGTTGCCTCAGTGCTGCTGCTGCTGCTGCTGCTTCATTGCCGCAATGAGTAGATATCAGTTTGTCGTTCAACACAACAAAAGTGTTTGCTTGTGTGATTGGATGATGATGCAGATCAAAGCTCAAGTTAGAAAGCGCCTTCCTCGTGTCTTTCTTGCAAGACTATGCCGTGTTCATCGTAGGGTGGAATTAGTATCAAAGATCGCGACAGATGGCTGAAGAAGCGGGGTGAAGAGGGGTGCGTGCGGGGTATGTAAAGGACTCAGCAGATTCCAAAAAAAAGTTAAGAAGGGGGTACAATTATTCTGAAGGTGGTTGGCAAAAGGTGGGATCTTTTGGGACGCCTTGCTTGACACCTCCTCAAGAAATTTGCGTCGTCATTGGTCTCCTAATTAATGCCAAACAGGCTTTCTCTCTTTTGATGATCGGGCTAATCAGGAAGTCATTATGAAGAAGTAGAGAATGAGTCAATCATGCGATGTGTACACTAAATACGTTAAGCAGTGACACAAAACACCAACCCCACAGACGCAGAACAAACATCTCATTTATCATCTTTTCCAATTAACCCTTTTGCCTTTGACCCAATCTTTTCCCTTGCCACCTTTAATGATAATCTGACAGACTTGCGGAAGCTTGTTCTATCATTTTCGTACGACTCTATTAGGGCTGTTTTGTCCGCAACTGTCCCTGTCATACGTCGTCTTTCTTCATCGGTATCATTCAACGTATTCTTGAGAGTTGCTAGTTCCATCCACGCTTGTCGGCACTCTTCTTCTGATTTAGCAATAGCTGCATCTTGTGCATCGATGTACGCTGTTTTCTTAGTTTCCATCGATTCTTGTTGTGCGTTAATCTTGTTGGTCATGTCTGACCTGACGTCTTCAATACGTCCCAACAGCTCTTGGCGCTCTTCTTCGGAAAGTCGTCGTCGCTTCTTCAACTCTTGTTCAAACGCAGCTTTGACACCAGCGACATCTGCACGCACTCTATTGAGCTTAACACCCATCTTGGCACGGATTGTTTCAAGTTTGGCACTTTCGATAGCCAACTCAGCAAGCATCATGTCCCTCTCGGCAGCTACAGCCTCGATCTTTTGTTGGTAGATTTCGATGCGTTCTTTGGAGTGTTTTATTTCCAGTGCGTCTAGTTTGTCTTTTACTTTTGATTCGATTGCATCTAGAGCAGCTCTTCCTTCTTTTTCTTTCTGGTTCAATTGCGACGCGTAGTCATCCTCTACAGACTTTCTCTTCGCTTCCTCTTTACTCACAATTTCACCATATTTCTGATAAGCATCATCTATAACTTTGGATATCCGAAGACGTTCACTTGCCAATAACTTTGCATAAAAGGCGTCATCCTCAACTAGCTTTTGTTTTAACTCTGCAATCTCTGTGAGCGCATTTCTTTCTACAATATCTATTCGTTCTTGCAGCGATAATCGTTCATTGCGAATCTGTGCAGCGGCATCATATGCTTCCTTGACCTGGCTTTCGGCATCATCGGCCATCTGAACTAGCTCTGCATTCACTCTGTTGATGTATGCGCTCTCAAATTCGAGTGACTTCTTCAGGCCAATCATGTTCTCTTTTGCCTCCTGCATAACCTTGTTAAGCCTTGACTGTTTTGTTCCTTGGATTTCCTCCTTCTCCTTCTGGGTGCCCATCACTTCCGATGTTATCTTCTGTATGGCAGATGCGAGTGAGTCCATTTTAGAAACCAATGCCTTGTCAGCACGGTCTACATCTGACTGAACATCGGTGATGTTTTTTGCAGACTGATCAATGACTAATTGAAGATCTTCCGTTGCAGTTCCAATCTCTTTCACGAGGCGTTCCTTTTCTGCTGCGAACTCGTTTTCAATATTTTTGACAATTGCATCCCTCTCTTTGATACTTGCCTCAATCTCCTGTTTGAGTGCATCTGCAGTCCCCTTGGCTTCTTCGGCCCGGGCTTCGGTTTCACTAAGATCTTCCTTGAGCCCAAAGAGTATTTTTTTTAGTTTCTCAGCTTCCTCCATCGCTGCCTTTTGCAAAGTTTCACCAAATGAAACTAACTTGGGTGGGGATGTAGGTGGGATGGGTTGTTTTTCTTTTACTTCATTAGTATCATCTGATTCAATAAGAACTGCCTCAATTACAAAATCAGTGGGAGCTTCCTTCGGTGGGGTAGGGATCAAATTGGGGGGAGCCTCCATGAGCAAATTGGCAATTTCATTCAATCCTTCTTCCGTCGATCCTTCGATGGCCTGTTGAGCCAACGCCAATGCTGCATCTATTTCTGCAGCAAGTTCTGAATCCAATGCATCGATATCACTGGAAACGTCATCTTCTAGGGAGGAAAAGTGAATTGTGTTGCGAACTCTGCACGATAGTATCGGCCGTAACAGCGGCTGATGGAAAGCATGAACCGCCAGCTTACTAGCTGTTGCGAGGACGACAAGAGTATCGGTGGCCTTCATTTTAGAATAAGAGCAATAGTGCTATCTGTCTTGTTACATAAAGATATCATTATTGGATACAAGAAGCAATACGTTTTTGCTGTTGACTTGCGTTCGTTTGGGATGAGATGAGATCTGCTACTGCTATGCTGAGTCATTTTTGCCGAAGCGAGGGAGCGTTCCTTCGAATTCCTTCCACCACTCATTATGTTGTAAGCTCGCTTTGCGCTCATTGTCAATCACACACCCGGCCGACGCGGTCATGCATACTGCATCCATTGATGGGTTGATCGACACTTTCATTCATTCAACGTGGTTGCAAGAATAATAAATCAACGATGCGGTTTTTCAGCTCATCTACAAAGAGAGGCAATGATAGCGATGATGCTGTGGAAATTCGTCCGATAAAATGGCCTGATGAGCCAGAGATGTCGGCCTCTTTTCTCAATAGACTCGTCTTTCTATGGCTTCAACCCATGTTCTCACGTGCTGACTATCTGCGTCAACATGGAAAGTATCTGGAAAATGACGACTTGGTCCCACTGGCTGCAATTGATAAGGCTGAAGAGATCGATAAGTTGTTTGATGAAGCATACGATAACTACGTCCCTAAGCCTGTGAAAGGAAAGGAAGAGGGAGAGGAGCAAACTGTTCCTGAACGTGAAGCTGAGTTGGAAAAACGGTTACTTCATTCACTGCTTGCTACCGTGAAAAGACGTCTTATCGTTGGAGGGGTCTTTCGATTTGTCAACACTGTCTTACAATTTTCATTTCCTGTTTTGTTGAACCTCATCCTGTCATATTACGAAGACGTACAAATGGGAAAGGTCACAAAAAATGATCCAGCTATGGTGTATTACAAAGGTTATTGGCTGTCAGCTTTGTTAATGGTCTTTGTCGCCATGAAGGCATTGTCGGAGAGTGCCTACTTCCACAAAGTTAATCGCTGCTCTTGGAGGTATGAATTCCGAATTTGCATCTGTCTGTCTTTGCTTAGAATGAAAATTCGTTACTCACAGCGCTATAACAAAAACCTATTCTACACTTTTTTTTCTTATTATCAGAGTAAAAGCTGCAGTGTCGTCCGCTATCTATCGCAAGTCTCTTCGTTTGGCTTCGTCTGAGCAACAAAAGACTACACTCGGTGAGATCGTCAACTTGATGCAAGTTGATGCAGCGAAAATAGAAGCATTTATGATCCAAATACATGTCCTCTGGGATGGATTGTTCCAAATCGCTGGTTACATGGTAATTTTAGGGACCCTGTTGGGTTGGACGTGCATTATTGGGATGTTGTTGATTATGACTTCCATACCCATGATGGGGAAAATCACTGGCAAAATGTTCGGCTTAAACAGATCAATGGTCAAATACTCGGATCAGAGAGTCAAGGCCGTAAATGAGGCGCTGCAGGGGATTATGTGTGTGAAGATGTACACTTGGGAGTCATCACTTGCAAAAGAAATCGATGGGTTCCGACTTGAAGAGTTGCATTCACTGCGTCGCATTGCGTTCCTTCGAGCCTTCTTTCGCTCTGTTATGAGTGCACTGCCAGTCGTCGCAGCGGCTGCAACGTTTCTTGCCTATGTTTACGGCTCTAATGGGAGTATTTCGGCCTCAACATTATTCGCATCAATTGTTGCGTTTGACATGCTTCGCATGCCATTGATGTTTTACCCGATGTCGCTAGCTCAGTATGCACAAGCGAAAGTGAGTTTGAAGCGTGTTGGTCTTTTCTTGGGCTGCGATGAAGTGAACAAGGTTGGGTACACGAGAAAACCTGACGAGAAGGGAGAAATTATTATTGAAAATGCTTCTTTGTATTGGTTTGATCCAGCAAAGCCGTTACCCAGATCAGTTCTGGATGACACGACAAGAATTTCATCTATTAGTGATTCTCTGCATTCGTCGAGCTCAAAGTCGCAACTGTCAAAGCAAAGCTCAAGGCGAACAAGTTTTCGGAAGATGTCGTCATCGAGAAATTCTGCAGTAAGTGATCCTGTTACAGTTGAAGTGGAAACAGAACTGATTTACCCCAAGCCAATATTGAAAGATGTAAATATTCATGTTTCCACCGGAACTCTTTGTGCAATCGTGGGTCCAGTGGGGAGTGGCAAAAGCACGCTATGCTCAGCTATACTGAACGAAGCAGTTCTTGGAGAGGGATCAAGAGTTGAATTACATGGATCTGTTGCCTATGTTGCGCAGACAGCATGGATCTTGAACAAGACCGTTCGCGACAACATTTTGTTTGGCCTCCCATACGACAAAGATCGATACGAGAAGGTTATTGATGCGTGTTCCTTGAGACATGACATCAGCATACTCGAAGATGGAGACCAAACTGAGATAGGTGAACGGGGGATCAATCTGAGCGGTGGTCAAAAACAACGTATTTCACTTGCAAGAGCTGCCTATTCTAGTGCTGACGTTTTTATCTTTGATGAGTGAGTGACATGTTTGGTCTCATTATTATTTTTAACCTCTTCGTAAATTTTCTTTATTTCTGTGAACTAACACACCCTTTCGCTGTAAAAGTCCTCTAAGCGCACTTGATCCAGAAGTTGCACAGAAGGTCTTCGAAGAGTGTATACATGGCCTTTTGGCGGGCAAAACGAGACTTCTTGTAACGAACAATTTACAATTTCTTTCGGAATGTGATTTTATTGTCGCCTTCAGCAAACATGGGAAAATTGTTGAGCAAGGTACATACACCGACCTCATGTCAGACAAAAGAGGGGAAGTAACAAGGTTGTTACGGGGCATTACTCCCTCTCGAAGAAGTTTGGTGAAGGAGGAGAAGGTTGATGAAGTCAAAAAGGATGATACGAAATCAAATGCCATCGACGCCAAAAATCTGATAACGAAAGAAGAACGACAAACCGGTTCCGTCAAGCTCAATGTCTACCTCAAATACATTCAAGCTGGAGGCGGCTACCTTTTCTTTTCGTGTATCTTTTCGACGTACATGCTTTCAACTGGGACTAACGTGATGACTTCGGTGTGGGTAGCAATGTGGACAGCAGATGCAACGAGCGGCTACTCCAATGGTAAATCGGAAACATTTTTCATTGTCGGCTATGCATTATTGTCGATATTGTTGGGGTTTATGACTTTCATTCGATCGTACGCGCTCGCTTCCTTTGGTGTGAGGTCTTCATTCAATTTACATGGCAACGTACTGAGATCAGTGCTAAAAGCACCGATGAGCTTTTTTGATACCACACCTACAGGTAGAATCATATCTCGATTCAGCAAAGACATGTTCACCGTCGACAACGAAATAGCAGACTTTGTCGATTTGTTCGTCGTCATCGTTCTTCAACTTATCGTGGTCATGATCTCGATCGTGGTAATTACGCCTTACTTCGCCGTGGCACTGCCATTTTTAGGATATCTTTACATTCATGCAATGAACTACTTCAGACAAGTTTCTCGGGAAACGAAACGTCTAGAGAGTGTGGCTAGAAGCCCTGTTTATTCACAATTTTCAGAAACACTTGGTGGCTTAAGTACAATTCGCGCTTACGGAAAATCGAGCAAGTTCATCCAAAGTTTCGGTGGTTTGTTGGATCTGAATTCAAGGACAATTTACTGCAACAAGGCAAGTGAACGATGGCTTGCAACGCGTCTAGAGGGAATAGCCTCATGTGTAGTTGGGCTATCTGCATTTTTTGCGACATCTGTTGTTGTTTCAAACGGGGCATCAGTTGGTGATCCGAGCACCTTTGCTTCGTTTGCTGGAATTTCTCTTTCCTATGCCGTGACGGCCACTGGAATGATGCAATTTGTAGTCAGAGCCTTCGCACAGGTGGAGGCAGCTATGAATTCTGTCGAGCGTATTACATACTACACAGAAGAAATACCTCATGAGGCACCCATGACTTCGAAGGAGTTGGAAAGTGAAAAGCCAGGTGCTCTAATGAACACTGCGCAAAAAGTTGTTGCTGCCACGGGAAGTGTGGTTCATCCATCACAAGAATGGCCCGCTAATGGGTCAATTACGTTGACTGGATTAAAAATGAAGTACAGGCCTGAAACACCCCTGGTGTTAAAAGGTCTAGACGTAAAGATTAATGCTGGGGAACGTGTCGGTATAGTGGGTAGAACGGGAAGTGGGAAAAGTAGTATGCTGTTGATTTTGATGCGACTGGTAGAGCCATTCTTTACAGACGATGAGCTCAAAAGTGAGACATACAAGGCGCCCCTGATAATTGATGGAGTTGATGTGATGCGCATCGGCCTATTCGACTTGCGGTCAAAGATAGGAATTATTCCACAATCTCCTGTTCTTTTCTCTGGAACTATTCGCTCGAATTTGGATCCTTTCAGCCATTTTTCGGATCAAGCTTTATGGGACGCTCTTGAGAAGTGTCGCATGAAGGAGGCCGTAGCTGATATGACGGATGGGCTGCTAACTAGAGTTGCAGAGTACGGCGAAAATTTGAGTCAAGGCCAACGGCAGCTGCTCTGTTTGGGAAGAGCTGTACTGAAGAAAGCGAATATTTTGCTGTTAGATGAAGCTACGAGTTCTGTTGATTTTGAGACCGATAGGATGATTCAGTTGACGATTCGTGAAGCTTTTAAGGGTTGCACCGTGCTCACAATTGCACACCGTGTGAACACAATCATGGACAGTGACAAAATACTAGTCATGAATGATGGTGTTGTGGCAGAGTTCGATTCACCAGAAGTACTGCTGCAGAATAAAGAGTCGCTGTTCAGTGACATAGTCTCGCACGCAAATGGAGATAAGGACGAAGACTAAGCAGCTATCATTCATCCAATATACTAGCTATAATTACTTTTGATTGCGCAAATTAGTTTTCGGCGCATCAACTACCAAAAAGGATTCAGCAACTCTTCTCAATGAACTTTCTAGCTTTGTGAATCTAACTGCTGTTGTAGATGTTACTAACAGAAACAGTCCATTTCCTACAATTGATGCCGATATATATGCCTTTCTGTCACTCTCTCGCATAGCGGGAGTAAGTGTTGTGAAGGTGGCTAAATAAATTGCAGGGCCTTCCTTGCTGATGTCGTGTTATCAAAAGTATGTTAAGAAATAATGATGACGATTGTAAGTAAGGAGAACAATTTACCACAAGAACATCACTCACCTTCCAGCTTGTATTTTCTTTATCCTGATGTCAGTGGGAGATCCATACATTCCGAATTTACCTTTCGAATTAAAGATTGCCTCTTGTAGCTGTGCAGGCTTTATCTCGCTACCTTTCTGCAATTCAGCTACTTGAACAAAAGCAGACTCGATCCCACCCGAGATATCTCTTGATTCAATGCCAGAAGCAGTTAGAAGTAGAGGCCAGGGTGCATTGAAAGAGACAACTGCCGGGCTACCATCGGGAGCAAGAAGTTCATAAGTCACATCTCCTGAAGATGACTGTGTTGTCGATGCAGCAGCTTCCTCGTCTCGAAAGACCACTCCAGTCTGAGGTCTTGTCTTTCCTAACCCACCAACGCCACCATCAAATGCGTTACTTCCTAAAGGAAATAGAACAAGAGATGATGCAGCGACTAGTGAAGAAATGAACTCGGCACGTGATGATGGTGGTCCCGGTATTATTAATGAGCGCTTAACCGCGCCGTCAATATTGCTGCCAAAGCCCCAACTCAACGAGGAGGAGAGAAATAATTGTATCAGCCAAAGAATGGCGATTGTCTTCTTCATAATTACTGCTGACACTGGGAGTTTGAGGCCCTCGGTGGGTGCTGTGTAGAAGGTGTGCAGATCTTGTGCAGATGCGATAACAGAAGATGAACAACATCAGCCACAACCAAGCTATGCTAGTAGCTACCATAGCGAGAGAGAGGGAGAGGTAATTAAGGATGAGGTGTAGGTCGAAGGCTTTTGTATTGGGGCTGGCGTACTTCATCCGAAAGGCAGACTGTCGCCAGTCTATCTATTGTACTTCAACTGGTACGGCTCTACTATTGTACGGCGCTACGCTTATGGTTGGAAAGCTCGAATGACTAGTGCTGCTGCGGTCTGAGTCTTACTTCTTAGGGAAGTGAGTGAAGCAGAGCGGAAAGAGGGAGAGGAGATAGAGAGAACGCATGAAGTCTGGTGTTGTACTGATTATCGTCTCCTGCTCAAGGATGACGAAGCCTTTCCCATAGATGTATTGTCACCACAATTATCCTGCGCTATGAAAATGGGATCAAATGCATCCTTGTACAACTCGCTCGGGGATAAGGAAGTCTTCTTGATGAAAAATTGAGCCAGATAGCCCACCCCGAAGTATCCATCAAAGTAGAACAAACCAATCACAATAAAGCAAAGCATCATCATACCAAGGTAGGGATTAATCAAGGAGCTAGTCGCTGGGAGGTACGATCTTGAGATGACAGATTTGTTGTCGCCGCCCCAGACTTGGTCCAATGCGTTCAATACGATTTGCGACCCAGCATCGTAGACATGGTTGGGATAATGAACACCATCAAATGAATCCGAAACTCTATCCTGGGTAAATTTTGGTCCATCTAAGACAAAAGACACACTCTGTGGAACACCTAGCTCCGCATACATGCGCCTCATTTCTTCTACGTTGCCTTCGCTTATTTGGGCGCGTTTTTCGTCGCTGTTCAGAGCCATAGTGTTTATTATCGGAGGAACGAACCAAACAACTTTCGCTCCGAACATTTTTCTCATAGACTTCAGCTCGGACGCAAGTGTTTTGATGGTTTCTTCCTGTGAGCTCTGATCTTCGTCGGTAACTGAAAGATGCAGTTTGTCCCATACGCCTCCTCCTGCAATAATTAAATCGGGTTCTCCTTCACTTTCCGTAGACAATGATTCCTTCAAACTCTTGATCTTCGTTATAATATCCACACTCAACGGTGCCCATTTGAACTCTAGCGAAGTGCTCCCAAATGATGTTGAGGCATCCGAATGGGATGTTGATGTGCCTTCGTACCCACCAGCTGTTGAATCTCCTATCATTCTCTTTAGAGAATGATACAAGTTACTCACTGATGAGTCACCTATGAGTATGATCCTGTTCTCTTGAAGTTTCAGTTGTAGCTCGGTACTACTTTGGTAGTGGAAGCCACATGAATTGTCTGGCCATGCCCACTGCTCTGTTGTATTTAGCGTCGAACACTGTGTTGGACCAAAATAGTTTATTGCGTTGAAATTTCGATCAAGCTTTGTCCTCGCCAAACATGCGTTTAGAGGAACCCAACGACCTTTATTGGCGTGGTTTGGATTACACGTATGTGATGCGCTGCCGGTCAAGACGGTCTGGTAAAGAGCATAACCCATGAGAAAGATTGACAACGTGGCAATAAGAGGTGGGCTGATCTTCGTAGTACCTGTTTCCTCTGCTTCCTCCTCTTCTTCGAATTGGTGCTTTTTCAGCTTTGGTGCTGTTCCTCTATAGCCTGACCAAGTCGTTTCCATCACTACTTGATATAGTAGAATGCCAACAATAATCGTGATCGTCGAGATGGTGCTAAGACTAACGAGATCAGCCCAAGTTAAACAACGTGCAATCGCATATAGTATCATGATACCCATCGAGCATGCAACAGTATTCTGGCGACATTTTTTCTCTTCGTTTAATGGGAGCATCATCTGTCGAATGACTGACGTTATTTTGTTCAGCACTCGAGCTGTAAATATCAGAATAACACTTGCGACCAGAAAATTACATCGAGGGTAACCTCTCCAGAACACAATATTGCTTGCATGGTGATGCAATATATAGATTTCGAGAGAGTATTTTCCTAGCCAAGAAAGCATTCCGATATGGTGTTCTCTCAGCCACACATTAACACTCCTCAAATTGACAAGAAGCAGAGTTGGTACAATGCCGAAATATGGGTGAGACACGTTGTAAACCATAGCACTCTTCCGCAACGGCCCAGCAGCCCATGTCAGAGTCAAGACTAATAACGTTCCAGACAATAGCATCTTTGCAAAAGTATTGGTAAGCAAATTCAATGATTCCAGTTTCCTCAGTTGTAGACTAGCTATGGGCTGATTGATCGCAAAGATTGCCCCAAGAAAAGCGGACCAGTGATGAAGGTATGAGGCACAATACCATTCCCATAACACTCTAGAAGCTTCCCACATACCATTCATCTTTGCAAGTCTTGAGATGTTACAGTCCCAGAACAAAAAGATGCCAAATGCAGCACCAAGAAGCTTTAGCCGCAACAAATATTTGTCATAATTCATTGAATATCCTACGTGCATTGCCACCCAGATAAGCAAAAACCAACACGTGTGAATGAGGCAAACGCCATAATTTGCTCTGCCAAACACAAAACACATAGAAATGGCCAACAGATTTATCCGCAAACAGACTTCCAGGACACGAGACAGTTTGAATGCGTTGTTGATATTTTTTGATTGACGGTAAAGAAAGTAGTATGTATGGTTGTATCCTGTCAAAAATAGGAGAGATGACATTGCTGCCTTGGCTAGGTTGTCATAAACGTAGACTCTGCTCAAAGAAGAACTGTTTTCATTCGAAAAAGGATGATAGTATTCTCCCATACTGTACTGATAAATTAGCATGATAGCTGAGATGAACCCTTTCCACTCCAATGTATGTGACCTATTGAGAATATCATTCTCACGCTTCACATCGCATATTTTCTGAGATTGTCCATGTACAAAGTTCAAGCCTAAGAACTTTGATCCTTTTTCCAGCAAGCCTAACTCGCTCTCGTCCTTACTCTGAATATCATCTTCAATTGTATCAAGAATACTATCAAAAACAGTATCGTCAGTCAGTAGTATATCCTCTAATCGCTTGCTAAAATCAGAGTCATGGCTTGATGCATCGTCCCTACAGCCAGTCCCGATTGTTTGGCGTAGTGACGCCATCTCAATGGTCCTTTGTCTAATTTTCTCTTTCATTTTGCTTCTACTTGTTGTCGTACGAGATGTTTGAGTTACGTCGTCTGGCACATTAGTCTCGTCCAATTCTTTATTTCTATACTGCTCGGGCTTACCGTCGTTCCTCTTCCAGCTTACAAAAAAGGTGTACAGTATCACTGCTAGAATCAAAAACAAGAATTCATCTTCGTCGAATCCAGACATGGAAATGGTTCTGGCGGATTTGCTCGTTATTGATATGATGCGAGAATGTCGATCCTCCAGTGAATATATTCCGAATAATATTATCCCAAAACACCCAATCTGAGAAAATAAAATGAAGGTTGAAACGAACGACAGCTCCCATGGTTGGATTTGTGGCTTGGCACCTGTAGGAGATCTACTTTCGAAATCACCCTCAGCATCGTCTTTCTGCGTTGAATGGTCTGTAGATGATGAATGCATCTTCATTGCAGCTGAAATTGCTCGCTTATCGCCAATTAACCAATCTCTTGCCGCCATGCCAACTGTTGTGAAAATGATGCTCCCAAATAATATGATCATGGCGACAGTCGAGGGAGCAATCTCGTCAAATGGATCAAGGTTATCAGCAAAATGCCGCAAAGGCTTCACGCCTCGCCCCCCACCGACAGCTTCGATCTGAGGCATGGAGATTATTGTTATTTAGCAACAGTAAGGGGGGGGGGGAACAAAGCACAAAAATCATCACCACAATCAACGACACGATCGGAATACCTATTAGGTCATCTTAGGCAGCAAGGTCATCAAGGTCATGCTACTTAAGTAGGGTAGGGCAATGTACAAAAGAATCGGCAATCAAATAAAATAAACGCGCACAAACTGCATAGGTAAGGCGCAAACAGTTTGAATTGACTAAACTTTTTACCGTATCTACATGAGAGCTAAAAAAATCAAGGAATCAAGCAGTACCAAGCCGAAATAAAATTATATGAGGATGACATGTAGCGCCAAGTTATAAGTAAGGGAGAAGGGAAATGAAAGTATGAGTCGATTAAAATATATTTTTACTAATATCCCAAACAAAGTATATTTGGTCAGGAGCACCGGCTCAGGCCGATGTTGACAATGATAGATATGATACGGTGTCCTGATGTGGTGCTCCTGGCCAGCCCGAATTGGACCTCCTCTGGACCCATACGAGGATGTAGTGTCGCCGCTTCGTGATATGACGGCTTGAGAGGGCAGATTTCTTTCAACTACTAACCCAAGCACAGTATATTTGGTCAGGAGCACTGTCTCTGGGATGTTGACGGTTGACTCTTGTCGGGCCGGGACGCTGGGGAATTGAAAGGATGCCTCATCAGACTGTCAGTTGTGGCGGGAGGAGCCTGGCATCGTACGAATAACTTGGATATCCGCAAAGCCAATGCTCCTCCCGAACTTTCCATCAACTCACAAATTGTTGACAAGCAAGAGTAGGACTAGCAACCCGGTGTGTAGCAATATTCATCGTTAGTGTTTAGTTAACCGGGCTCGGCATATCAGATTCACACTTTGCCGTACCTAGTATCATCATGTCTACGCCTGCGCCAACCACCCTTACGGAGATGTTCATGGCCGCCGAAACGCATTGTGCAAACAATGGCAACCACGCCCATCTTGACCAGATATTTACAGATGAGTCCATTACGCCTAGCGACGCTAAGAAGCTCATCGTGACAGCCCCCGCCAGAAAAATCTTGACCATGGTCCTAGTCATCAATGAGGATAAGGTACAACCTTTCTTCCTGCCTTTCCGGTTCGAGAGGGTGGGCGTCCAAACCACCGATCAGGATAACAAGATTTTTGCCTTCCGGGGAGAGATTCGGGTCAGCCAGGGGCTGGCACCAAAGCTGGTGTTGTTGGAAGACGATGTGTTTAACAAGAAAACCGGGTACATGCTGTCGGATGAAGATACTCACCAGCATTTTCTCGCTAACCCCGACGCCAAAACAGTCGACGCTGTAGATGGAACCACAGCCAACGCGACGAAGGGCTTTACTCGGCCTGCTATGCTCTGCCCGGCCTCACTGATGAAGCTCTTCTGGGCCTATAGGGACGGAGGCGTGCCTATTAGTACTTTCTGGCGTACCCTATTCCCCATTGTCCGCGTCGACCCAGGGTATATCGCGGGGGAGTTCAATGGTTTCATGACTTACATGCGGCTGGCAGCCACCGCCATTACCGCCGCTGCTGCGGAATTATCTTTTCTGAGTCGACCCCTCCCTCAATTGGCGGACACACCTGATGCCGTGGATGATGTGGGATTGAGGTATCTTACTAACTTCTTGCCCTCGCTACGCTCAGGTGGGGGGGCCCCCGCAGGGGGGGCTCAAGCCCAACAGACCCTGATCGAAACTATGACCGGGTTGATGGTACAGAGTGAGGAGTTTAGGCGTGCTGATAAACAAGCAGCTGAGGAGAAGGAGACCTTGAAGGAGCAAAAGAAGCTTTCTGCGACGTTTAGTGGTCTCACCTACACAACAGGCACTCGTCTTTATCACACCACAGACGTCTCTGCCTGGCCATCCAATTTCACGGAGCTAGCGGGGAAGAGCTCTACCGCACAAGTGGATCTGGTCACATCCGTGGTGCGGCAAAATCTGTTGATGATGGGAGAGACTGAGTTGAGTGAAACGTTCGAGGCGGGTGTAAAATTCACCAAAGAATTGTCGCGGCTACACCTGACCCTTGACAATGTCAGCCTCACGGGAGGTGGCCCTCTCAACCCCTTCCACTTCGTCTGTGAAGCCGTTCAGAAGGGTGTTGATGCAAACGCTCAGTATCAGCTGTTCTATGAGAGGGGCACCCCCAACCTGGCTGAGGCCAAGCAGATATATGATATGCCCCTCTGCCTCCCCCTGGCAAATGGGTCGATGAAGGCTCTCAAGAGGATGCTCGCCGCAGCCCCGCTTTTTCTCCCACCCCATGATCCGATTCTCCAGTATCTGCGTGACCACATCAAATCCATGGAAGGCATCAAGGATCAGTGGGAAAGGTACATCCCCTTTGACGGGCTAGATACTCACCAAAAGGGGACCTTCCACCTCCTACACGTTGCATTGAGGATCCAGGCTTACATCCGTAAGGTAACTCGAGGAGAACGGCCTGAGTCGGTGGGAGACCCCACCGAAATCGCAACCATGATTGGTTTTAAACAACGGTGGGAACCCAGTACGAAAGACGTGGCAGCGGTCAGGCGTGGGCTTACCACTACTACTCGGGAAGGGGCAACGGGAGGCACCGGAGGGGGGGGTGGAGGCTCCCCCGGTGGCAGCGGCGAACGTATCCCTACTCCAACCGCTAGTGAGGCTCAGAAGAAAGGCGTGGACAAAATCCAAACGAATGAGAAGTTCAACCTAGTGTTGTTTGATCACTTCAAAAAGTGCTCCCAGACTTGTAGAGAGCGCAGGCGCCTGATCGCAGCAGGGAAGCTCCCGGTCCTCCCCCTCTCTCGGATCGATAATGATCCCATGTGCCTAGCCTGGCACACCAAGGGTAAGTGTAACGTTGATTGCCCCCGCAAGAGCGACCATGTAGAGTACACAGCCGCCCAATACTCGGAGTTGGCCCAGTGGTGCACTGCCAACTACGAGTCGGAGGTCTGAGAAGTCGGCGTGGGTAGAGATATAAATCAAGTAACAACTGAGTCAAGTCAGAAATGCCATCCTCAAACTGCCACTCTTACCCTGTCGCCACCCCCCACATCATCACAACAACCCATACACCCTCCTCGGTCCTCCCCCCCTGCTCCATCACCTGTGACGAAGAAGCGAAATGCCCCACGCAGCCCCACCTCTGCTGCCAAAAGGCCTTCACCTATGCCTCTCCCCTCTACACAGCTACCTGCAGAACTAGGTGAGTACATTGCTCGGGATGTTGAATTGTTGCGTCGTGGAGGTTGGAAAGAGCTTGTTGCTAGCCGTCGTGGACGTGGCGATTTTACATCTCTCAACAATGTACAGCACCCGGCGCAGCGCCTGCTCCGCCATTATAAACACCGTGGCGCTCCAGTCAAGTTTGCCACTCCTCCATGGCCCCGTTCCAAGATTGAATATGCCCTGAAGCGAGGTCCACATAGGTCCTGTGTCGATTATTTGGACTTTCTCAACCAAGAGTTCATTGAGATGGTTGCCAGAGGCCAGTGGGTTGTCCTCCCTTACAGCGCAGTGAAAGACATGCCCGGGCTTCGTGCATCCCCTCCGGGAGTCATTCCCCAACACGGCCGCCGCCCCAGGTGGATTGTTGATTACTCCTATTGGGGAATAAATGAGGAAACATTACCATTAGCAGCGCTGGAAAGCATGCAGTTCGGACGAGCCCTTGACCGCATCCTGCGGGAAATCCTGTTAGCAAATCCAGCACACGGCCCAGTATACCTTCTGAAGATAGATCTGAGCGATGGATTCTATAGAGTGGATGTCAACCCTGATGACATCCCCAAACTTGGCGTCGTTTTCCCTACCAGAGAAGGGGAAGAACAACTCATGGCCTTTCCGCTCGTCTTGCCCATGGGATGGTCCAATAGCCCCCCTGTCTTCAGCACCGTCACGGAGACCATCGCTGACATTGCCAACACTAACATTGCAGCTACCTCCTGCCCTTCCCCGCACCACTTGGACGACCTGGCAGAAAGCATCCCATCACCGTCCCCGCTTGCAGACGGTGTGGCTGAAAAGTCACCCGACAGCGACGGTGTGACTGCAAAGTCACCCGGGGCGAAGGACGGCGTGGCTGAAAAGTCACCTGTTCCAGTTGAACCGGGTATGCCACTCCAAGCGGTACAAAATCCACAACCGTTACACATGACACCCCCACCCGTGTCGAGCCCAACGATGGCGTTGGACACCAGCCGAGAGCCCCAAAGGAAGGAGAGGGCAGGAGGCGCTCACACCCCCAAACCTCCCAAAGCTGATAGGAAGCACGGCCTGTCACCTCAGTCCATCCCGAGGGATCCATCCCTTCCTACATCCAAACGCCCCCTCTCTTATGTCGATGTTTTTGTAGACGACTTCCTGGGGCTGGCCCAACAGTACCACCCAAATGTTGTCAACTCCAATGCCCGCCGCGTGCGCCGTATCATGATGCATGCAATCGACTCCGTCATCCGCCCCCTCGAACCTGGTGATAATCCATTCCGGAAGGAGCCAGTGTCACTCAAGAAGTTGCGTCAAGGCGACTGCTCATGGGGTACCATCAAGGAAGTGCTTGGATGGGTCATCGACACGGTCAATATGACCATCCAGCTCCCCCAACGTCGTCTGGAGCGTCTTGCTGAGATACTGAATAGCATTCCCACTTCCCAGAAGCGCACCTCTGTTAAGAAGTGGCACAAAGTCCTCGGTGAGCTACGGTCTATGTCGCTCGCCCTCCCCGGAGCAAGGAACTTGTTTAGCACCATGCAAAATGCCCTCGGGTCAAAGAAGGGAGGCAGGGTGGCCCTGGACAAAGGGGTCCACCATGCCTTAGAGGATTTTCGGTGGATGTTTGAAAACATCAAGACTCGGCCGACCAACATTGCAGAGCTTGTTCCCCTGCTTCCCTCTGCCGAAGGGCATCACGATGCGTCCGGCAAAGGGGCGGGTGGAATCTGGTTTCCCAGCGCTCACTTGGTGGCACGCTACGGCTTCCTACCCTCGGTACCACTAGTCTGGCGCCTTGAATGGCCTGAGTGTATCACCTCACGGCTGGTCACTGAAGACAACCCTGACGGTGACATCACAAACTCTGACTTGGAATTAGCTGGCGGCTTGCTTCAGTTGGATGCTATCTCGCACTGCTTTGATGTGCGTCTCCGCACACTCCTCTCCAAGGGAGATAATCTAGCAACAACGTTTTGGGAGAGGAAGGGCAGTACTTCCTCTACAAAACCCCCAGCCTACCTTCTGCGGCTGTTTGGTATGCATCAGCGTTTCCACCAATATGTCCCCAGATTTGACTACATCTCCGGAATTTCCAACCACGTCGCTGATGCACTTTCCCGTGATTTTCACCTTGAGTGGCCTGATCTCATCTCGTCCCTCTCCTCCTATTTTCCTCAGAACGCTGGGTATCAAGTATGGACCCCACCACCGCACATCGTCTCCGCAGTGATTTCTGCGCTGCTCAAGAAACAATCCGCGAGGGAGTCTCTCATGGTAGAGCCACCAGCGCCGACACAGGCTGGCGCAAGTGGTGTGAGTTCACAGCTGACCTGGGCCTCGACCCCTTTCTCGAAACCTTCGAAGACAAAGTACCCTTGTTACTCATCTATGCCCAACGAGTTCGTAGTGGAGAATTTGCAGCCAACAAGAATCCAATCAGGGCTCGATCGGTTGAAGATTACATACGGTTCGTTGGGCAGACGTTCTCAAGTGTGGGGACCCCTGACCCCCGCCTAACCGCTTCTGGCAAACAAGACTTTCGCTTACAGCGGACTTGGGCATCGTGGAAGAAAAGAGATCCTGCTCCAGATCGTGTCAAACCGGTCCCCATCCAAGTTCTTCGCCGGATAGCTCATCTTGCCGGGCTCCCTGGCGCTGATCCCACCTTTTGCGCGGTGGCTGACATGATTATCTTGGCCTTCTTCTTCCTCCTCCGCCCGGGCGAATACTCCGACGCTCCCTCCGACACCTCCCCCTTCCGCTTGGAGGATGTCCAGCTCTTCGTGGGTGACACCCGTCTGGACATCTTCACGGCTCCCACCACCCAGCTCCAGGCCGCCACCTTTGCCACCCTCACTTTCACCGATCAGAAGAACAGTGTTCGAGGTGAGGTAATCGGAATGGGGACTAGCGGGGAAACTCGCTTATGCCCTGTCCTGGCCTTAATCCGCCGCATTTCATACCTTCGTGACAATGCCGCCACTCCCGAAACTCCTCTCTGTCAGGTCTACAATGGCAGCAATGTCACTCCTACACGAATCACTGAAGTGCTTCGCTCCACTGTCGCAGCTTTGGGCCCCTCTTTGGGCTTTCTCCCGTCCGATATCTCTGCCCGGTGCCTACGTGCCGCTGGCGCCATGGCCCTATTGAACTCCCAAGTGGACTCCAACGTCATCCAACTGATTGGCCGCTGGAAGTCCGACGCTATGCTCCGTTACCTGCACGTCCAAGCTGCTCCTGTTATGCGGGACTTCTCCCGCCTCATGCTCTCTGGCGGCCACTACACCTTGCTTCCCAACCAACTCGTCCCGCAAGCTCTAGTGCCGCAACGCGCATGTTAACTCTCTCCCACCCACCCTACCCTTTTTTGTTTGGGTCTATGGAGGCCCAATGGATGGATGCTCGCAAGACCATCGACCATTGGGGGCAAGGGGGTGAGCATTTTCCTAGTAAAGTGCCCCCTTTTTTGCCAAAATCTGCTGAGTAAGTATAAAACCTAAAATCACCGTCTGGTGCCTACGGAAGTTGAAAGGACCGAGTCACGGTCCGACTAAGGTGGTGCAAGCGAAGCCAGCCACTAATGTTGTGCTTGTGGGATTTAATTTTTTTTCTGTCCTTCGTTCTTTTGTAAGTTACACTTGTAAGCAAATCATGACCTTATTTTTCATACCAAAGCACAACGCCGTATGTCAAAACATACTGCTTACTTTCAACACCAGTATGAGTAACAACAACACACCTGCTTCAGTTCCAAACCCAATGGCGGCGCCCGGTCCATCATCTTCTCCTCCTTCGCCAGCGGCGCAAGATTCGGAAAGCAGCAAACCTGCTGCTGGACCTGCCGCCACGACCGCAGCGAAACCACCGACTCCGCAACAACAAGCTTTGCAGCAACAAATTCAGGCACAGCTTCAGGCGCAGCTGCAGCAACAGTTGCAGGCTGCGGCGGCAAAGGGAAAACAAGCAAATATTACACCGGAAATGATTCAGGTAGGTTCTGCTCGTTATAACCCGCTGATTTCAATTACTTGGCTTCTGTGTCTCATTTGTTTTTAAAACTCTTTTTTGACAGGCACAAGCGCAAGCAATGGTCCAAGCTGCTGCCCAGGCTCAAGCAGTAGTCGCCGCTGCAAAGAACAGAGGAGGTGGGCTTGTGCCCATGAACGCGGCTCAAATATCTGCCCTGTCACAGATCCAGGCGCAGGCCATTGTAAATGCCCGGCCCCAAACAGCGCTTGTCGGTGGCACCCCCGGAAAAACAGACGAGAAGCCAACTCCCCAACAAATCCAAAATCAAATTCAATTACAGGCTCAGGCATTAGTGCATGCTCATACACAAGCGCAAATTGCTGCTGGGATTTATAAGGGAGGCGACCCTGCCACATCTCCTGCGACAAAGGTCGCTGCCAAGCCGGGAGTAGCTGTTGCTGCAGCGACAGCCAAAGCATCTGACGGTAATGCTTCGCAGCAAATCAAACCACCACCACAAAACGAGTTAAAACCAACCTCTACACCATATTCCGGAGTTCTTGCAAAAGGTTCGGCAGCGACACAATCTGCTGCCGCCGCCGCCGCCGCTGCTGTACCACAACCAATGGAATTATCACCATCTGCACCTGGCGCCAGCTTTATGTCAGATAATCTTCTGCTGGGAGAAAATGGTGAAGTAGGAGGTGTTGTCATGGACCCAACATCCGAAGAGTTTCTTAACAAACTGAACGAGGCTCTTACCGAGTTCTGGACTGAACAGTTGGATGAGATGAAAAAATTGGGCACTGACAAAGTTGAAACAGAGCAAGATTTCAAAAACCACAATGATTTGCCGCTGGCTCGGATCAAGCGAATCATGAAAAGTGATGAGGATGTACGAATGATCAGCGCTGAAGCGCCGGTGCTCTTTGCGAAGGCTTGCGAGATGTTCATTCTCGAGATGACTGTGAGGAGTTGGCATTACAGCGAAAACAACAAGCGAAAAACATTGCAAAAAGAAGATATCAGGGAAGCCATCCAGAGAACAGACATCTTTGACTTTCTCGTTGATGTAATTCATTAAAGCTGAGATCTGCATTTTTGCTATTGAACGAACGGTCAAACAACACAAAAGTATCAAACATTATGTCCCCCGAATCTTGTCACCTCCAGGATTGAATTTGTCATTCATAAACGAAAACATCTTTCACTCAATAATAATCAAACATCCCAAGAAGATAGAGTATCTAAAATTACCACACGTTACATGTATAATTGTTGTGCATGATTGGGTTATGTACCAATAGATGGGTGTGGATGAATGAAGATGAGGTGGGGAACGCCTTGTGTCGTTGTGTCAATAATAAATACAAAGTTAATCATTTAAGATATATCACCTAAAAAGGACCTGCTATCATAGGCATGCTGTTTTAACATGCAGTCTTTTAATTAAATTGCCGAAAGGATTTCCTCTACTTCTTGTAGATAAAAGATAGCAACAGCAATATGGTGTTGTGTTGTGTCGGATCGTGTCTTGTGTCATTTGGACTGGATCGTGAAGATATGATTTTGTGGGACTCTGCGACATGGCCTACGTACACCTACTTACCTATGTGCACTTACTCTATTATTTTTACACATGCACGCACTCGCTCACACACTCACGTCAGCTTTTGGCTGCGTCGCCTCCTTGCAGAACGAACTCGATTGCTGTCGAACACGAATCTTCATTCAGTTTAAGGACACGGACACGCTTCACTTACCTCACCAACAGAATAGAACGTGCCATAAAAAGTAGAAGAACAACACTGCAACAACGTGTTGTCTGAAATACCCCACAACTTTGTTCACATCTAATCGACCCTCCCTAAATTCTTCCTACAATGTCTGCAAAATTTGATGTCGATGCCCCCACTCTTAGCAGATATGTTATGAATAACACAAAGGATGCCGAGCTAGTTCTTCTCCTCAACTCCCTCGCTACTTCCTTCAAACTTATTGCGTCCGCTGTTGGACGTGCTGGTGTGGCTCAGCTCTATGGTCTCGCTGGTGAAGTGAACTCTACTGGAGATGACCAGAAAAAGCTCGATGTAATGTCAAACGACATGATGATCAATGCGTTGGTGAACAGCGGTGTGTGCAGCGTTCTTGTTTCGGAGGAAAACGAAGAACCAATCATTGTTCCCGCCGACAAGGCCGGAAAGTTCTGTGTCGCTTTTGACCCACTCGATGGAAGTTCAAATATAGATTGCAATGTCTCGGTTGGAACAATTTTCTCTGTCTACGAGAAGAAGGATGGATCTGTGAACGATTTGCTTCGTTCGGGAGCTGACTGCATCTGCGCTGGATACTGTGCCTACTCTTCAGCCACCGAGCTCGTGTTTACGTTCCAGGGTAAAACGGTGGAAGGGTTTTGCCTTGATCCTACCATCGGAGAGTTTGTCCACACTCGCTTCGATATGAAGTTCCCAGCCGATGGAGGCAAGAGAATTTATTCTTGCAATGAGGGTAACTTTATTCATTGGGACCAGCCCATTAAGGATGCTGTCGATGCATTCAAGAATGGCATCGATGGCAAGCCCTACAGTGCTCGTTATGTGGGCTCAATGGTGGCTGATATTCACAGAACTCTTCTCTACGGAGGCATTTACATTTACCCAGCGGACAAGAAGAGCCCTAAAGGCAAGCTTCGCTGTCTCTACGAAGGTATTCCAATGGCACTCATTATCGAGCAAGCTGGAGGAATTGCATCAACTGGTTTTTTTGAGGGTAAGATCGGTCGTGTTGCCGAGTTAACCCCAGATTCTATTCACTGCAAGTGCCCTATCATCATGGGAGGACCCAGGGATGTTGGTGTTATCTATGATTGTTACAAGAAGGCTGGAATCGAAACACCGGCCCTCTAATTTCGCTATTTTTTTGCTGGAGGGTTGGTATTGAACAAAGCATAGCGCACACTTACAATCAGGAGCCTGCAGCTTCTGCAGGTTTAGACTGTGCAGGACAGATGTGTAAATCTGATTATGTTGTTGAGAGATTAGAGAGCGTTATTCTACACCTCGTCTAGCTTGGTACAGAATATTATCGTACTCCTTTCTACTTATGTTCCTACTTACTTATGTGTATTTTAAAAAGCGAGGCCAGACCGTGCAGAATTCGGTACTATATCCAACGAACGTAGAATTTAGGGGGCAAATAAGTAGCTCGCGGAGGTGCCCCCAAACTATTCATTACACTATTCATTATCGGTTTTTCTGCTCTTTTATTTGGGGCAGCAAATGTGGCCCCCCTAACTACCCACATTTGACACGCACTTGAACTCAATCATCTTCCATCTTCGATGAAGAAGACGAGAGCTTTCAACGACCTGTCAAGAAGGAAGCCCTCATCTACTTCACCGTTCATTACAATCCAGGTGACAGGAGAAGAGACCAACACATTACATGTAAGATGAAGTTTTCTGCTGCTTTGTTTGCTAGTATTGTCCTTGGCAGTGGTGCCGATGCATTCACCGCCGGAGTGAGAAGATCTGCCAGAGTGTCGTCAGTTTCTCTCAGAGAGACTATTTCCGAGGAGCTTGGCACTCCCTGTGAGGATGACTGTGCCATAGACAGCTTCCCCAATCTTCCATCCAGTGTACACCCTGGTGTTGTGACAGGTCAGGCTATGATTGATTTGCTCAACCATGCTAAGGAGAATGGCTATGCTATCCCTGCTGTCAACTGTGTGTCATCATCTGGTATTAATGCATGCCTTGAGGCTGCTCGCAAGAATGATGCCCCTATCATTATCCAGTTCTCATCTGGAGGATCTCAAGTAAGTATACTACGTTTATCCCTTTTCGTTGTCGTATTTCAAGTTATGTGCTAACGACTAGATGTGGTGCTATCGGATGACCTTTCCTGTAGTTCTACGGGGGCAAAGGCCTCAGCAACAAAAACTACGCGGCCGCAATAGCTGGTGCCATTTCCGGAGCATTCCATGTTCGTACGATGGCCGAACAATACGGTGTCCCTGTTATTTTGCACACTGATCACTGTGCGAAGAAGCTTCTTCCATGGGTCGACGGCCTTTTGGCAGCATCAGAGCGCTATCATGCTAAGCACGGCGAGCCTCTATTTTCCTCCCACATGATCGACTTGTCGGAAGAGCCTATCGAGGAGAACATTGAAATCTGCAAAGAATACCTCACCCGTTTCGCTAAGATTGGTATGCTCCTTGAGATGGAACTCGGTATTACTGGTGGAGAAGAAGATGGCGTTAACAACGAGGACGTCGCTCTTGAAGACCTGTACTCAAAGCCAGAGGAAATCTTCCAGGTGTATGATGCGCTCTCCCCTATTTCTGATATGTTCACTGTGGCTGCCGCTTTTGGAAATGTCCATGGAGTTTACAGCCCTGGTAATGTCAAACTTGAACCTAAGATTCTCACAAGGGCACAAGCCTACATTAGTGAGAAACTTGGTGACAAAGCACCCGCTGATAAGAAACCTGTTAGCTTTGTGTTCCACGGAGGATCTGGATCAGACGTTAGCGATATTCAAGAGGCAATTAGTTATGGAGTGATTAAGATGAACATTGATACAGACACCCAATGGTCATATTGGGATGGTATTCGCTCTTATGAGGCCAAGTACCACGACTACTTGCAAGGACAAATCGGAAACCCCGAGGGAGCCGACAAACCAAACAAGAAGTACTACGATCCTCGCGAATGCTTGCGTTCAGCCGAGACAAATACAGTGAATCGTCTGAATCAGTGCTTTGCCGATCTTAAATGCACAAACATTCTTGGTCTTGGAGCGCCTGAGGAAGCTACCAATGTCCTCGGACCACGACGTGGAGGACTTCCTGTTTAAAATTGGCGTGACACCTGGCTAAAGATCACAATGTTAATTCTCAAACAGACTGAGCCTTGGAGGTATATTGATTGTTGCTTTTCTCATGCTTATAGCCGTGTGCACGCAATCCAGTGGTTTGTATCTACAAAATAGAAATAACTTATTAGGACGATTGTTGGCTAAAAGAGTCAGTTACGTTTATTGCTACTGCAAGGGCAGTGATGCCGGTGCGCGTATGACTTCTCCTTCTCGTAAGCCAGGCAACTCCGTGATCAGTTTTGCAATGCCTTCAGAATACTTCTTCACTTCTCTATCTTCACATGGAAACGCCACTGCATCACCTGGGCAGATGTAAGCTTTTATTATGACATCACTTTTGTTTTGTATGTCTTCCCAAGCTTCTTTCACCCCAGCGCGTTTTAGCAATAAATTTTGTTCATACATTGAGAAAGAAAATGGAAATCGGACCGAAGAGACTGGGAACTTCGCTCCTGCTAGTATGATTCCACTTGGATCTTTTGCAGAAACAGCAGTCAAAACAAGAATGTCACTGTAGTAATCCAAGGGTTCTTTGGTAGAGATAGTTGCAGCACCGGCTGCTTTTGTCGCACGCTCAGGAAAATACACTAGACCTTGCAGAATAGGCGTCTTCGCTCTAGACGTTGAAGATACAGAGTTTAAACTCCCTTCAGCAAGCCTTATTTGTGGTCTATTTTCTGTTGGGGGCTTTAATCCTAGTGCTGCGATGACATCCTTATCCGAAGCTACCTCTGCATAGCAAGGAAGAGGAAACGTAGTAAACGAAAAGCCCAGCATGATGACTGAAGCCAGAAAAATTGCAACATATCGAATAATGAATCCCTGTAATGTCTGAACCGATGATTTGATCTTCTTATTTGTATTGCCAAAAGGTTGCATTTGATGTGCAATATCATTGAAGTCAGCGATGTTGAAACTCGATGGAAGGTCAAAATTAGATAACGACGTCGACCTCAAGCGATGATGATAAGAGGAAATCTCACTATAACCGCTTGGTGAAAAGGCCAGTAGAGTGCGTGCTGCCGTACACAGCAGCATGAGAGAGAAGCGGACATTCATGGTCACGGTCAGATAAGTATGAAGAAAGATAAGTTTGAAGAGTTGAAGGTTTACGGGTCCTACTGGGTCCTATTATGTTGTACTACACATCGTGTGGTACAGTATCTAGTAGATTTATCGTACAAAAATCGTGTCAAATTGTGCAAAAATCGTGCCAAAATCGTGACATCTGTCCGAGCCCACGGATAGCTGTATTAACCTCGCCCACCACTACGTAGCAGAATGAGAGCAAGCAATACAGCAATAGCAAGCAACAAGGCTATCTGCTCTCTATCTCTCTTGTTAAAATTAAGTACCCATGATGACGACGCTAATGAAGAAAGTTCTTGCAACTACTACTGCTGCCATTGCCCTGGTGGCATGTTCGACCACTGCAGCTTTTTCCACTCAGTGTGGCGTCTGTGTGCAATATCCCCTTAAGCGACGCCCATTATTTGGTGCGCCGCTGCTTGAGTCTCCATCAGAAGATCAAAACCAACCTATATCTGTCAGAGAAGAGAGAACACAAAAGTACTCAACAGCACGGGTAGGTGGTCGTCGAGCTAAGAAGCAAAAAATGACGAAAGAAAACACGACAAAAGCAAACGATGGAGTTCTTTTTGGAATCTTGCGTCAAATAGCTATCCCAATTGTATTGACAACTCTTTTCTTCCGACTTTTACTGGGGAACTTATTTGGTGGGAGCAATGTAGTTTACTATAGCAGCACCGTTTATCAATCCACTACATACTCAAGAGACGGTAATATAGAAACAAAGGAGTCATTCAAGTCATTCAAGTCTAACATTCCCGGATTGGTAGAAAGAGCAAGAGAGAGATCACAAGGAAGTGATGGGAATATTGCTACAAGAGGAGGATCCTATTACGGTTTTAACTCTGAAATAGAAGACGAGCTAATAGATATGGAGGACGAAATCAATTCTATCTTTGGAAAGTGGTGAATGCTCATCAGGTCATAACCTGCTCAAACAGGCTTCAAATGGGCAGGCAACGAGTCTCAAAAATTCGATTGCTGACATGTTGCACCCGCAGAGTAAGATATCGCACGACAATCGAGTAAAGCAATTGAGCTGACTGAAGGTCCTTCTCCTTCATTATCTCCCACGCTTCCGAACTCAAGCTGAAATAGTGAATTTGAATTCAGCGACACTCGAATAGAACGAGAACGAAAGCTTGGAAATACAAAAAAACACAACTCACCTATACAAGACAGTATTGTCCACCAATACACAGACGGTGCTGTTTCGCTTAGAACCTTGAACTAGTCCCGACTCGCCAATCACGCTCCCAATCGAAATTGCTTCAGTGGTACCCGCCTCATTCTCAAGCATGGCAATCAAATCACCTGACACTAGAAGCTTTGCGCTGTCACTTTTCGTTCCTTGCCTCCACAATACATCTCCTTTGTTGTATATCTCACGGCTAAAATGAGATAAGAATTGTTCTACCACTTGGCGACTCTCTCCTGGGCATTTGCGGGAGAGCAACTCTATCGCATAGCTCTTCTCATCGTCAATACTACTGATGTCTTTCTTGCCATCGCTTAAGAATGATCTTTTGATGCTATCATATAGTAGATTCTTGTTGACCGATGCAATCAGTGCATCCTGAAGAAAAAATGATCAAATTTTGAGTTGTTTGTTGATCTCACAATCGAGGTCATACATTCACATAAAGTTGCTCACCTCGGCATAGATCAAGGCTTGATCCAAATCATCGCATACGTAGCTTCCACTGAAATTTCGGGCTGTTTTCAGTTGCTCCGAGATATTGATCTCGCACGGAAAGCCATTTGTCGACCCAGGAACAAATATGACTAGTTTTGTACCTAACTGTTTGGAGAGATGATCTCGAAGTTTTATTATAGCCTGAGCTGCAGAGCTATCGATCCCCAATACGAGTGTAAAGTCAATGATGACCTTTGGCAGAGATACGTTGGCAAGCATGTTGAGTAATATAAAGAAGTGTTCAATCACTTATCAAAACGATTTCAGAACTCACAATTAATGGTAATTGACCTGCTGGATTACTTTGTATGATCCGCTTTACACTCTCGACGAACAAAGAGATGTTCCCAAAGAACAAATGTCCTTGCAGTTGAATAACCTTTATTCTCACCCTGCCATGTTCATCACTATCCAACACGTCAAATGCCTCAGGGCTCCGGTTCCATTCACTGCTACGTAGAGTTGCTGCGGTCATGGATCCTCGAATCGGCGACAAATAAGTCACAGACTGAACGGCATAAGTTAGCAGTGCAGATACTGCGCCCATGAGTAAAGCTGCTTCCATTCCAAACATTGTCATGACAAAAGTGATGGCCCAAATCCCTCCGTACTCAAGGTAGTCGTACTTCCCATATGAGTCAGATACGCCTTCCAAAAACAAATCTATTCCACAGTGGAGAAGAAGTGTTCCTGCCATTGCTCGAGGCATATACGAGGCAACTGTTGGTCCAATGAAGAACAAAATTGACGTCAAGCCTGCCACTGCGAGGGACGAAGCACGTCCTTTACCTCCAGACTTGTAGTATATAATCGACTGAGTGTAGGCCATGTAATTTTGTAAGCCAGCAAACAAGCCAACAATACCATTGGACCAGCCGTGTGCGACAAGCTCTCTATTCATGTCTACATCGACATTAGTCGATACGGCAAACGCTGGGATGTTTATAGGAACATGAATCAGAGAGAACAAAACAAGCGCCACCATCGTTGGGATAGATTCCAAAACTGCAGGCCATGATATTGTGGAAAAATCTACTACTCGAAAGATTGCCCATGTGTTCTCACTCCAGAGAGGAGCAAGGAAAGAGACTACGCCACCAGCTCCAGAGTCGTCAAGAGGAGGAAAGAAGTAACCTTCGTTAAAAGCCGTCTCAATACTTTTTCCATTTGCCCAAATTCCGAGATAAAACACAGGAGTGATTAAGCAAAAGTAGATTGGAGAAAGTAGTGGATACCGAGATGTGCCGGAAGAATCTTTTGTCAAATGATTGAGAACTCTCAAGCCAGCTTCAAATCCAAAAACAACTAATAGCAAATGTATCCGTTCAATGAGCAATATCCCAAAAGACGCATTTGCAGTAACTTCTAGCCCAGTTTTCGCGATGAATACACCGATACCACCTATGCATCCAACTAGCACGTGAGCAGGGAAAAAATACAACACCTTTCCCATTTCCAATCTGCCCAACGTATAGAAGACTGCTCCAACGATAAGAGAAGACAGTCCGAACAAGAAAAATAATGTAGACAACGCCTCCTTCCCATATCCTTGATGTT
This sequence comes from Skeletonema potamos, assembly GCA_036940105.1. Lineage (NCBI taxonomy): Eukaryota > Bacillariophyta > Thalassiosirophyceae > Thalassiosirales > Thalassiosiraceae > Skeletonema > Skeletonema potamos. Next base: position 57,675 of record JALLBJ010000061.1, read on the forward strand.
GTATCACAATATAAGTCAAACTTTGACAGAAAGGTACGTTTTCAACCATCTGAAGCGCTATGCAGTTGCGAAAGTTGGATGCATACGTCATGGTCAACTGTCCAATTATTGTACTGAACAAGAACATGCGAATTCCCAGAGCTTCTTTCCCAACAATTGGAAATGGGCCATCCATAACAAATCCCCCATCTGATGTAGAAACGTCATCTCCTGCTGCTGCTGCAGACGCAGAAGATTTCCAACCCACCGGAAAGTAGGACACGCCAAAGGGAATGCCTACCATCAAGTGAAATAAAGTCACAAGAGCAATGGCAGGCAATTGTGATACCGCACTTTCAATTTTTCTCCACTGGCGATATAACAGAGGCGGTCGAGATGATTTGTCGCTGTTCTCGATAATGTCATAATTATTTGTTGCATGAATAGATAAATGAGTGTTGACGTCGTTGATGTCGTTCCCATCAAACTCATCGATAGCTCCGTAAAGATTTGGATTGCCATGTAGCATGGAATCACGAAGCAGCCGAGTTGTAGGAGCAACCGTATGGGGCGCAACGCGCTTTGAAGGGGGTAGTTGAGTGCTCATGATGTTCTATGGGCCGTACTGACAGGCTTCATTTCATATTTTACAATGCCAAAAGTTCGTGTTTGATATGGTACTTCAAATATCATTCAAATCATTCAGAAGAGCATTCGATTTCATATTTCATTCAGATTTTTTGATTTTCGTGTTTTCAGACGCCATGCACTTGTCACAACGACACATTTTAAATACCCCTCACTCATTTCTTTCGTCCGCGTACGTTGCAAATTTGATGCATCATAAATCATAAATGGACTCCGCCCATCTAAAATATCCGGCGCACACAGCCAGCCCCAGCCCGTGCTAAAAAATAATAGGAGTACTATTCTTATTTCTTCCTCTCATCTTGCCGATGATCATAGTTTCAACGCCTTCACTGCTATTACCATTTCTGTTGCTGCTGGCTAGGCTACATTCTGCCTATTGCAACGACGACGTCGATGATGACGATCTCCTCATGTTCAAGTTAAACAATGGTATGCACATTCCGCTCGTGGGTGTTGGCATGGGAAATCTTCAGCACGAACTCATTCCACAAGTCGTGAGCGCGAACTTGATACCATCACAGGATATTCGTCTCATTGACACAGCTCATGGTTCTAAAAATGAGCAAAAAATAGGGGACGCAGTTGCCAGTTTTGACAGAGCAAATCGTGCGCAGACCAGAGGAGGCGGCAGCGACAAACCACCACCGCCAGCTCTTCATATCATCACTAAAGTTTGGTACACTCACTTGGGATACGAGCGGACAAAGATTTCTGTGCAGGAGTCGTTAAATGAGCTCGCATCCGTAAACACACGCCAAGTGTATGTTCATATGCTTCTGCATTGGCCGAGATGCAATGATGAGATTGAATGGATGAATTGTGAGGAAGAAGAGAACAATCTACCACAGTTTGTGAAAGACGCAGGACCACCACCTCACTTGGATAAAGAGAATGCATTTAAAGATTCCTGGCGAGCTCTTGAAGAATTATACAACCAACACAATGCCGAGAGACAGAGATCTGATGGAGCCATCGGTAAACCAATAATTTTTAGTATAGGGGTGAGCAACTTCGAATTGGATGACATGAAAGCGCTACTTGAGATGGCACATGTGCAACCGCAGATATACCAAGGTAATTCTTGGGTGATATTTCAATATCCATACTTGATTAGCTTTCTACGACAGCATGATATACTCTTCCAAGCATATGGGGTTATGTCTGGAATCATCCAACGAAGACAAGATTCACCGAGTGCATTCCATATCTTATCTACTCTTTCTCATGAGCTGACTGAAGAAATTCAATCTGTAAATCCAGACAAAGGGGTAAAACAGCCTGACGTTACAGAAGCAACAATACTACTTGCTTACTTGGTTCATTCAAATATTGGAGTAATACCGCGTGCCGCTTCCAAAGCTCACCAGCACGAGAATTCTCCATCCTCCATAAAAGCTGTCGTTCGGAATATGACACCTGATCATATAAAAAGACTTGAAAGAGCAATACCCGCCTTGACGAGAGGGGAAGAACTTCACGCTTCTGTCTCATTTATAAATGCCCTTGAAGGTGCAATACTTTTACATTGGATGCATCCAGACACAAATGAAGAATTGGTTGTATCAGATCTTATTCGTCCAGGGAGTGTCGAGGTGCAGCAGACTCATCCAGGCCACGTCTTTGTGGTTTACGATATGGAGAGGAAGATTCGGAAGGAATTTGTAGTGGAAGCTGGTTATGGAGAAGAGCAATTCTTTCAAGTCGAGCTGTGATCTTACACACCATCATGCATGCTTTTCATCTGGTTCAAATATAACAAGATGCCTATATTACTACATAGCCTAAGACATGTTTAGATTGGACATCTCCGCAATGACTTCCTCGAGTTCTTCCCACTCCTCCATTAACGAGGCAACAGTCTCTTCTTCTTTTGTCTTCTTATTAATCAACTCCATCAGCTTTTCTACATCATTGCCGACAGACATCATTTTCTCGTCATACTCTACAATTTTGGCTTCAGACCGTTCAATCAATTCCTCAATCTTTTTTATTCTTTTCGGCGCATTGAATGCCAACTTTCTCTTTCTGTCCTGCTCGGCCTTTTCTGCCTCAGTCAATTCTATTACAGCTTCTCCCGATGCACTGGCTGCGGTCAAGCCATTACTTATCAATGGTGTCGACGAGATATCATATCTTGCCCAGTCCTTTTCTTGTAACCCGCGCTCTTCGACGATTAATTTGCCATCTTTGACTGTTCCTACGTGCGTGAAACCTACCTGTTCACAAAACGCTCGGTCATGCGAAACTACGACTACTGAACCATCCTTTCCGCCCCAGTTCGACAAGCTGTCGCCCAAAGCTTCAATACACTCTTGATCCTGTAAGTACAAAGTAAGGGGACGTGTGAGTAATTACAACAACCTAAGACACACGAGACAAGCATACCCAGAAACGTACCAAATGATTGCTGGGCTCGTCAAGGCATAAAAGATTGCTGGCCTTCAATGCAAACATGCTCAAGGCCACTCTAGCCTTTTCGCCACCAGATAGTTCTCCTACCTTCCGAAGAGGCTTCTCATCTGAAAGCCCAAGCCGGCCCATTACCCCGCGCGCATCTTGATTGGAAATAGTGATATCTCCATGTTGTCCCGTCCTAGCGTATTCAGTTACCAAATCCATTGCCCTCGCATTGACATCAAGTTCTTGTGCAAGATCTTGTGTAAATACGCCCAGACGAAGATTTTCGTTCTCAACTCGCTTTCCTTGAAGAAGAGGCAGCTTGCCTCTGAGTGCGGCCAGCAGGGTCGATTTGCCGGCTCCGTTCGGGCCTCGCAAAATTAATTTTACTCCACGATTTATAGTCAAATCAATTCCTCTTAAAAGCGGTTCTCCATCGTATCCAATATCAGCTCCTTCCAACGAAAGCAATTTCTCTCCAATACCTTTGGGTGGGTCTGGTAACTGAAGAGTCGGCTTCATTCTCTTCGCCGTGACTGATAATGGAGGAGGATCTAACTTCCCCTCTTTCCTCATCTTTTCAATCATCTTCACACGACTCTGAGCTGCTGATGCTTTTGTTGCAGATGCTCCATACTTGTCAACAAACTCTTGCAATCTTGCGGCCTCTTTTACATTCCTTTCATACTCTGCCATGGCAGATTTCGCTCTGAACTCTTTATCAGTCAAATATTTCTCATAGTTGCAAGATACATATTGAATAAGTGTTCCACCACTAATCTCGGCTATCGAGTTCACGCTTTTTGTCAGTAAAGCAATGTCGTGTGAAACTAACAGTATGGATCCTTGATAGTTGGATAAATATGTAGCCAGCCAATCTCGTGCACTAGAGTCCTGTAAGTACAAAGAAAGGGGACAGAAAATGAGTAATGGCAACAAGCATAGACAAACAAGACAAGGAAACGCAGAAAACGCACCAAGTGATTGCTCGGTTCGTCAAGCATAAGAAGATCTGGTTGTGACAGTAGTAATTTTGCCAACGCTATCCTCATCTTCCACCCACCAGAGAAATCGCTACATAACCTCTCCGAGTCCGAAGGTTGAAATCCTAAACCTTTGAGAACTAAATCAACATCTTGATCCTGCGTCCATCCGCCTGCATTTGCAAATCTCTCTTGAGCAGCAGCCAATTCATTAAGCGTTTTTTCCGAGCTATCACCCTCTGCTATTCTTTGTTCCAATCGATTCATCCATTCTTTCGCAGAGTTGATCTCTGCCATTTCTGACGCAGCTTCATCTTTGACAGTTTTCGTGCTCCCACTAACAGCGGTTTGTTTCAAATAGCCCACTTTGATTTTGCTGGCAACAAGAGCCTCTCCGTCATCAATTCGAACAGTGCCAGTGATTGCACCTAAGAGTGTACTGCAAAACGTACATGGCGGTGTTAGAGTTGGTGGAGTGGATCGAATTAATAGTCTTCCGTGTATGACACTTACCTCTTTCCACATCCGTTTGGGCCTACAATACCCCAACGTTCTTTTGCATCTACTCTAAAATTGATGGACTTCAAAATTTGAATACCACTTCCGGTTGAGATGTTGATATCGTTTAAGTATAGCACTGCGCCTTTTGTATCACCGACAGTGACACCAAGACTCGTAGAGGCAGGCGGAGTTGCAGTAGATTCCAATTGAGTTGTTGCAAATTTCTTTATCTTGGCCACGGGAAGAGATAATTGAGTTGTTGGTGCAAGAAGTTTCGACGACGATCTAGACACAAATGCAGACGATGATGCTGCCGCAGCCAAAAGGACGAAGAAAGAACAAGATCTGAGGATCATGGTCGGCTAGTTGCTCGAGGAAGATAAGGAGGAGATAAGGAGGTTGTGGTATAGTGCTAAGTGATACTGGTAATGTGGTGACTCCGAAGTCGTAAGCGGGTGGTGAGAGAGGCTATCGGGAGTTTTGTAGCTACGCCCAAGTGCGTAACATGCGGAAGCACTCCGTCGAAACAAAAAAAGCGGAGTTCCATCCTCGTTGGGTCCGAACGCGAGGTTCGAGTTCGATAGCGACATTAAATCGTCAGATCGACTTCATCCGACGGTATTTTGTTGCTCTTGCCACTCGCTCTCTTGTGGCGACCTCCTCTGTTTTGCGTCGCAGTACTAGAATTTTTTCATCTTGCGGCGGGGGTTCACCTATTGTCTACAATGGGCTTGCTGTCAATCCTGAAGAAGGTGAGTGCGCAACGATTATTTACTTTCAACATCGACGACAGCCATGAATATGTCAACAACCACAACGCTTTATTCAAACCTATAATCGAACAATCACCTTAGGTGAAGCAAAAGGAAAAGGAAGTTCGTGTGCTAATCCTCGGCCTCGACAATGCTGGCAAGACAACCATTCTCAGAAAATTTTGCGGAGAATCAGTAGACACCATCGAGCCCACTCTTGGCTTCAACATCAAGACACTTGAGCATAAAAATTACCAGCTGAATGTATGGGACGTGGGAGGACAAAAGACTATACGTGCCTATTGGCGAAACTATTTCGAGCGAACGGACGGGTTGATTTGGGTGGTAGATTCAGCAGATAGGGCAAGACTGGAAATATGTAAAATGGAATTAGGCAATCTACTTGCACAGGAAAAGTTGGCAGGCGCTAGTTTGTTGATTTTTGCAAATAAGCAAGATGTTCAGGGGGCATTAGATGCAGGTGAAATTGCTTCGGCATTAGGCTTGAAGGACAGTGCAGCGTTTGAGAATCGCCATTGGTCCATCCGAGGATGTAGTGCAATGACGGGCGAGGGTCTCGTTGAAGGTATGGATTGGATGGTAGATGATGTTGCTAGCCGAATCTTCATGCTGAGTTAGAGTAAGTCGATGCCAAATCCACCAATGGACAGGCAAGCGGCGCATCTGCAATACGCACATCGAATTACCAAAATGCAAATTACACAACAACACAGTGCAAACATTCATGTGTTACTTCCAATAGCAAAACGAAAACGCGTTTATGGTAACTTTATAGTACGAGTATATAGTTCTATAGTCCGATTCCTCTACGATAGTTGTATCCTGCTCTTTGCGGCGGTATGAGACGTACCTACGTATCACAATAAATACTAAATAGTACAAAGTTAATCAGTTAACATCGCGAAACGAGACACCTATCGAGCGAGTGATGGAAGTTGACCTTTCTTGTGGAGTGACCTGCCAACGAAGAGTAACATACAACTCTCATAATTTCATACACCCCAATCCATTGCCATCACTTCCATAAACTACATTACTTACTCTTCACCATGTCGCTACAACTACAGCCAAAGATCAAACAACATCAAGAGTGTGGAGAGTGCGGAGCCTCCGGCGATTTGCAACTCATCGAAATCTTCATGCCACCGAAATGCGAGGATGACGAAGAAGTCGCAAATGCAATATCATCGAAGAAGGATCTATGCGGGCACTGTGCCGTTGGACAGGACGTACCGGTGAATAGACAAACGGAGGGTTGGACGTTTGGGGAGGTTATTCGCTACGATAGCGATGGCTCACAGCTGAAGCCTTTCCTCGTTTCGTTCCCCGACGGCAGCGAAGAGTGGACGGACATCGCTCGTAGGCCATCTCTTGACTACCTCGCGTTCATTCGCAGTACTACGCAGTCTCAACAAGCAACTGGGGCAATCGGGCATACAGATTGGCTCGACAAGTTTAGCTTCATTGGTGCCGACTCTCAACAGATGCTCGCATCGCTATCGTCGTTTGGTTCGTCGTCGAGCGTAGGAACGTTTGAACCCAACGCCTTTGGACCGTCGATCTTTCCCTTGTTCAATGATGACAGGCTTTTTGATGTGGAACATTTGGAATTCGTAGATGAGGATGTTGACATGCAGGACTCTTCTAATAGCACACAGGACTCTTCTAAAGGCTCGGCATCCATGGATGACGTTGTGATGAAACCACCGATGAAGAGAAAGGCAGCGATAATGTCGCTGAGATCCCCGAATCGCTGGACGAAAGAAGAAGACCAGCTCCTCTTGAAGATCATGGACTCATTCAGTAAAAAGGGAATCAAACCAATGTGGCCGTGAGTAGCGGACGACGTATCATATCGAATGATTTAGTTTATGCACCTATCATATGCTAACTATCGTACCTTACTGTCTCTCTTGTGTATCGTCCTCAGAGAGGTTGCAGACCTAATCCTAACTAGGAATGGGAAGCAATGCCGTGAACGATACATAAATCACCTATCATCGGCACTCAAACCAAAGATCTGGCATCCAATTGAAGATGCTAATATTGTTTACCTCTTCAGTAAACACGGGACGAAGTGGAGTCAAATTGCTAAATGGTTTGTAGGCAGGACTGACAATGGAATCAAAAACAGGTTCCACTATCTTAGACGATGGATGGAAAAGGACTATAGAAAGAAATACGAGAACGACGGTGAGAGTATGTCGATCGGAGATGACATGGCGGCATCTATGCACAAGATGGTTCGGAAAATGATAGTAGGTATTGCGACAGAGTCTAAAGGTGGACTATCCCCACAAGGGAAGTACACGTTCGGTAAATTGAAGGAGGTGAAGCGAATCACGTCATGCAAAAGATGCTGTCTCTTTGTACCGTCTTCTCACACTGGAAACAAGATATGCCAACGAACTGGGTGGTGCGAAGCATGTGTTTGCATCCCCACTTACATTATGGGTGACAATCTCCGTGCTTGCCTTAACCTGAGGATGACCCTTGATGATTTTATGTTAGAGTGAAACTATTGTAGTAGGTTCTTCACGTAATGTAATCAAAACTGTATGTTCCGTGTCTCAACGTTGACTCATTTCTCATTCTACTCCAAATGTAGGTCTTCATCATAGTAGTCACCCCCACTTCCTCTCTTTCTCATCTTCTTGATCTGCTTTCTTTTATTCGCACTTAGCCCCTCCCTTTTCATATCCTGTTCCTCACGCCATTCAACTAAATTGTCCGACACCCACAACTCTAAAGTAATCATTGCTGCGCGTTCTTCATCTGACGAAGCTTCCCAGGCAACATTTCCGACGGCGTTCTTCGTTAGCACCTCGCGCTCTTCGTCGTTGAGCTCAAGCTTCCTCAATCTCCTCATAGCATATTTACTCCACCATAGTGTGGCCGAGCCAACGTAATAAGGCCACTTGACCATCTTGATAACAAGCAAGTCCTTGTAAGTTGGCTTACGGAACCCAGCACCAAAATCGTCAATCTCATTTACAAGGCTCGCACAGATAGGCCGTAACTCATCTTGCTCTCTCTCACGCTTTTCCTTCGCGGTCAACCTTGGACCCTTCTCCTTTTTCTTAGGAGATTCACCATTACTCTCAGCTGCCTCACTTTCTTTCTCTCTCTTCTCAGCCAAAATTGCCAATGCCTTCTCCCTTATTTCAATACTTTCAGTACTGCCACCTTCACGAGCGCTCCAGTCTTCCACTGCAGCCCTGATTAAATGGTTGGCAACTTTGTCGTATTTATTCCTTTGTGCATAGTACGTAAACACATTCGCCAAAATAAACAAAACAATGCTAATAATTGTGGCATCGGATTTCGGAGCATACGTCCAAAGGACAGAAGATCCATACTTTTGGAAGTATTCATCAGGGCGATCACGATAGTAATCAAATTCCTTGCGTTTATCAGAATTGGTTAGGATTTCATATGCCTTGGCGATGGCCACGAACTTTTCTCGGGCGCCCTTTGCTTTATTTTTATCTGGATGCCATTGCCGACTGAGAGCACGGTAGCTCTTTGTGATATCTTTCAAGGTTGGTGGGGCCGATCCCCACGTTTCATAGTCAAAGCCTAGAATTTTGTAACAATCATATTTTCCGCAGAAGATGTTGTTGGGATCATAGAATGTGCCCCAATCATCAGAAGACGATGAAGACGATGAATCGTTGCTTTGCGTTACTTTGGGCGATTGAGGCGCCTCTTCCTTTGGCACTTCCTCGGACCCAGCTGCCGCCGCCTCTGAAGACTCCGATGAGCTGCTGCTGCCAGTCTCTGCACTTGCGGCTGCACCATCATCTCTCTCTTGCGCCATTATATTGACACAGGAAGAAAATAACACTGCATATAGAAGGAATAGCGTACACCATACACGCCGGTACGGCGTTATTCGAGCGGCCGTCATGGTTGTATGCTGTTGCTTCTGTTATGCAATTGAATTTTCAACATAAAAAACGCGAGGCTGTGAGGAGAGGGAGAGGAGGTAAAAGCGTTCTGAGAACAAATACGTACGAAGAAAGGACGTATGCCGGCAAATAGATCCCAATAAAAAGGTAGAGGACCATAGACAGGATGGGGGATGGGGATGAGGGTGGATAATATCTCTCTATAGACGAAAGGGTGGGTGGGAAAGGCAAAAAGCTGACGCATGTCGTCGACCGCGATATCCTCTTATCAAAACAAAAAATTGCCAGCCAAGATACGCCCAAATTTGTTACACTGACTCATAAACAGAGCACCACAATGATGTGCTAATGCAATGATGATGATGAAGCTTGCGACAATCATCGTCGCCGCCGCTGTTGCTGGATCAGCCTCAGCATTCACGTCATCATCGAAGACGCCGAGCAGCAGAAGCACCGATAATGCTTTGTACTATTCCAAATCAATCTGTACATTTGATGATAATGACTTTGCAGGAAAGACAGGAGACTGGCCCTACACAGACGCTGACTTGAATAGGTTGGACAACTCCGTTGATACCATCTTTTACGATAGCCCACGATTCGTAACTCACATTGACGATGTGGCTATCAGTGCCCTCACGGCATTCTACAAAGAAGAATTCACTGCTATGAACAAGGATAAGCTCGATGTACTAGACCTGTGCTCAAGTTGGATCAGCCATTTGCCAGAAGATGCGAGATACGGAAAAGTCATTGGCGTGGGTATGAATGCACAAGAGTTACAGGCAAACAAACAACTCACAGAATACTTTGTTCAAGATTTAAATACCAATCCAGATTTATCTCAATTCGAAGATAACTCTTTCGACGTGGTATGCAACGTGGTTTCTGTGGACTACCTAACAAAACCATTAGAGATATTTAAAGAGATGCACAGAATACTAAGACCGGGAGGAGTTTCTTTGATGACATTCTCTAATAGGGTGAGTGTACAGTGTTCACTTTCATGTTGCTCCTTGTTTCCATGCAAAAGGTTCTAAAACATCTTTTCCTAATCCAGCTATTCGCTACGAAGGCAGTGGCGATGTGGTTACAAGCTGATGATATTGGCAGAATTACTATTGTTGCTTCATATTACAACTATTCCGCGGACTGGACATCAATTGAGGCGCTCGATATTAAGGAGAAGCAGCCAATACCAGAAAGACCTTCTACTGCAGATATAATGAAGAACCCGTCGTTGGGATTAGCTTGGATGACTGCAGCCGGTGCCGTCCAAAAGAACAATAGTGGTGATCCAATGTTTGTTGTGAAAGGTGTTAAGTAATGTCTATAATGTCGAGCACAGTTTCGATTTGTTGTTCTATTATTTTTTATCATTATGGGTAATTGTTTGTTATCGAATGTGGTATGGTACATGTAATTCTAAATCATAATGCGCACTTTGTTGTAGTATCGTACGAAATGGTCTTCATAGTCCAAGCCAATCCATATCTAGTCTATCTCCAGTCACTGCATAGATTTCATCAACCACTGAGTCTCGCAGCTCTAAATACAATTCATATCTCCAACCACCAGACATATTTCTAATAGCGCGCAGAAAGACAACGACGTCGTCTAATCGTCTCTCACTAACACATACTGCGAGAAATTCTTTCATAGTTCTGACAACTTCCACATCAGGATCTGGGTTTGATAACATGAAGTCTTTGAGAGGTGCTATGTTGTCTTGAAAGAAATTGCCAGGAGGCTTTAACTGTAACTCCTCACGTGCAACTTCGTCACGGAAGCATGGATAGATTTCCGCTGAAGTAACTTGTGCACTGGATGCTGTCGTCATATGCCTCACCGCGGTGTTCCGTGAAGGTTTCTTGACAATTGTTGTGTTGTCATCATTTGCAATCTGCAGTTGAACCTCCAATGGCAAACAATCAAGCTGACTCAAAGTGCAGTTGCCATTGAATACTTCCACACCAGATTTGATGGAGTTAAGCTTGAACATACGCTTCACGCTGACTTGGCCTTCTATTGGTATTTGTCTGTTAGCTGCGATCTTCCTCTGAATAATGCGGTTGGGGCTCTGATTAGTCATACGAGTTTTACTCTTCTTGTATTCAGATTTCAGTTCATCCAAAATATCCGATGGCAAATTTTGTAATACGTCCGGGTCTATTTGACTGAATCTGTTCGGCATTAATGAATCTGTTTTATGCGATATCGCTTCAGACGCTTCCTCTTCGAATGTCACCATCTTAGACACGCCAGTACTCTCTGCCATTATGCCGTCCGGATCTGTGTCACTTGCCTCATCATTTACATCATGAGTCGTCTGAGATGTCCCCGACTTGCCATTCTTTAGCCACGTTGACAACGGGCTTGAACTCTGGGCTTCATTGTCGCCATCAAATTTGAGCGAAGTGACTACTAAGCCCATTCCTCTGATACTCTGTACATCAACGTCTAGCTTCTCCAGAAGTTTCATACCAGCAGAAGCAAGCACGTCTTTGTCACGAGTCAATGGAATATCAGAGCTTTTGGATAAGTTGTGACATGAACCATGCCCAAGAAATTTCCCCGGTACTTTTGTCGTATCTTTACTTTTCATAATCTTGAGCGTAAGCTTTGATCCACGAATTTCAGCAGCAGCCATCCTTGACTCCACTTCTTTTGCAAGCCCTTGCATCATGTAGTCAACTCCGTAGGGTCCATCGAAGCGCACACCATAATTACACTCAGCGCCTATGCTCTTTCTAACGGCTGGAGTAACAGGCCGGTCATCTCTGCCAAAGCAATACTTCACTATCTTCTGAGCATTCCCCACGCCAATGATTTCACCAAGAACAGTTTCTGCCTCATCGTCAAGGTCCCAAACATCTGGCACCGTGCGGAGAGCGTGAGACTCCAACTTCTTCTGGCTTTTGTAGCCAATACCTGGTATATCTCGCAACTCCAGTCCTCTCAGCAATTCCTTCCAATCCCTACAAACGTAGCATCCGTTAGGCTTTATCTTATCTGCAGCAAGCTTAGCCAGAAGCTATAATATAAGAAGGGAAGTTTTAGAAGTTTTGCAGAGACAGTGTACAGAAAATGAAACTGGCCGCACCACACTTACCTTATTTGTTCCAATCCCTATGGAAGCAGTGCATTCTGTTTTCTTGACAATATCAGCACGGATATGTTCCGCAAGCGACTTCACGAAGTCATGAAGATCATGGTTTTGACAATCATTTGGGTCAATATTAATCTCCACGTATGCCTCATCACAAGACACCTGCTCGACACAGCCATTATATTGTTCCGCGTATAGACGTAAAAGATCGGCCACAATGCCAGAAACCTCTTGAAATCCCTCGAAGTCGTAAGGTAGGACAACTAGGTCAGGACATTTTATTATCGCGTCACCAAGAAACATACCCTTCTTTACTCCCTTCTGCCGCGCTATGTAATTGCATGTTGATAATTCAGAAGAAGAGTTTGCATTATTCGCTTGATTGTTCGAATGTGCATGAGCAATAGCCACAGGCTTACTCCTGTGCTGAGGGTATTTTCGGAGTACAACTGATGCAAAGAAGCAATCCATATCCACGAGCATTACAAATTTCTGGCAACCAGTCCTCAAGGAAGAAGTCCCGTCCTTCATTGATCCTGATGATTTTACTCGCTGCTTAAAACTTCCAATGTAACTCAGGCGAGAGTTACTAAAATAACTCTCTAGAAAACTGCGAATCGAGGAAAATGATGGTGAGGATTTCGTGTGGTTATAGCAGCTGCAATATATATATCAACGCGGCAATTACTTACTTTGGGTCATTGCCTACAGTCTTTGCACCAGCAAACATATGATTTGCTTCATGAGGATCCTTGTCTTGCCAGCGATACGGACGCCCTGTTACAGATTTTATAGTCTCATTTTCCATCGGCTGTTCACGAATCTCTCCTCCCATCATTTCATTACAGTTACGTTTGTCGTATCGGCTAACTCCCGAGCGTTCTTCCGTAGGATTCGGTTTAACACCAAAATATGACTTGACCTTTTTGTTCCCAAAGACATTTTCATCCAGGACGCCTTTCAGCAAATAATCAGCATAAGGCAGCAATTTCTGCTTCTCAACACTCTCTGTAATCCAATTTGGAGTACAAACTGGGGTTGGTTTCTTTTGACGTTTGTAAATATTGGCTTTGGCAGTGGAAAGCTGTTCTGCAATGATGTGTGTTACTCGCGAGGTTTCATACTTTTCTAAATCACCTCCATGTTTTTGGAGTAGTCGCTTTATCGTTTCTGCATCGGGGTCGGTATAACCGTTTACTAACACGACTATTCCATAAAAGAAGAGGTCGGGTCGATGATTTTGTTTCTTATGAGCTATAGCGGGAGATGGCGAAGTAACCGTGGACTTTGAGGGAGGAGTCCTAATCGATACAGGATTGGGCGATTGTATTGTCACATATTCTTCAGCATTACATTCATTACTTGACTCATGCAGCCCCTCTAAAACGGATGTTCCTAGACAACGGGGACTATCACGTCTCCATTTCAATAGAGCAGCAGTAGTTGTGCAACGACTTGAAGAAGATGCGCATCTATTCTTCTCAATTATTGACAGAGGTGCATCTGAACCGAACTTGTCTAAATTTTCCAATGAAGAGTGCGGTCCTCCAGAGTTTGCATGATGATGTTTCCGTTTCTTTATAGAAGATGATGAACGCCTCCGCCTGGAAGATGATCCATGTTTCTTTTGTAAATTGTCTAATACATCCAATACTCCGAGTGCATCAGAATGTGATTGATCTTGACCGTCAGTTTGATTTGTACGTGACATTGATAATCTTCTTCCCCTTCGCTTTCTCTTTTTTCTCGTAGGATGCCGTTGCATAAGATTGTCCAATACGTCCGATATCGATTTTGGGTCCAATGCATCAGCTGCATCAAAATTATTTGATTTTGCATCATCCAAATCGCAATGGAATCGAACCGATTTCGCAGGCGAATCTTCGTCTTTTCCATGACCACCACTCGAGTGTATTGATCTCTTCAAAATAGTGGGCGGCGGTGTAGCATGAGCAGAAGGAGCAGTAGCCGGAGATGATGATGATTGAGCCGAATACGGCGACGGAGGCGGCGGCGGAAGTTGTAAACCGAATTGTCTCCTCTGCAAATTTATCTTGTTCTTCATGTAGTTGCGAAAGCCATCATCCGCCGGCACATGGTCGAAGTTTGACTTCCTCTTCTGACCTCTGCCATCGGAGGAGCTCATAATTTTGCAATTATCTCCTCCCGAAGAAAAGAATTACGCTTATATAATTCCAGCGAAGTATCATCAATAATAATATGAATGACTCATCCCTCGAAATATAGTGCTTCATAACGCAACCGGTTCTACTTCCTTCTACAACTGACTCACTGCTCTCTCTCTCTCTCTCTCAACCAGAGAGTAGAATCCAGTCAACCACCAACTGGCAACCGTGCATATCGTGACATTATTGGGAAAGGGAGATGGGAAAGGCTGGCGGAAGGCTGCGGAAGGCGCGCAAGGGACAAAAGGACAAGGGACGGGACAACACGGGACAACACGGGAAAAGGGAAAAGGATGGAGAAGGAGAAGTGGTAACACCAAGATGAGAGGGATCGGCATCTTAGGCGTCAATCAATAAGCGGCGAGTGCGTCAACTGCGTTGGTTTTCATGTTCTTCTCATTTCATTCAAGTTCGACAAAGTAAGCTCACGACTGTTGCTGGATGAGAGGAGGAATATTATCATCGCATAGATTATTACCTGTTTAAACACAATAATAAGAAGAATCTCCAAGGCAGAAATAATGAGTGGCGAAGAAGCCGCAGCAGCCGCAAGCAAGGCAGAAGACATCATTATGGAGGTGGTGGAAGTGCCCAACATCAAAAATAACGGGTTCAAGGTTCATGCTTCCCATACTTGCGATGGTTGCCACGCCTCTCCTATCATCGGGCGACGCTTCAAGGCGACCGATACCGCTAACTATGACCTTTGCACCAAATGCTTTGCTGCATATGATGGTGATGAGCTCTTTGAGGAGACGCTTTTGGGTGAGTTGAAAGATTCCTATTTATTTTTTATTATATTTGATCTAGAGATGTGTCATATGTGTTGCCTTCCTATCTAAAATACAACTACTTATCACTCTTCCTTCTTGTGAACAACAGACCGCGATAGAAAGAGTACCAAGAACTATGTGTTGAAGATTAAAACGAATGATGGCGCAGAGTCTACGCAAATCCGTCGTATCAATGTGGCAGATGTGTGGGGAGAAGATGAGCTCTCCTATGCAAAGTTGATTGCCGCAGCTGCCAAATTCGCATCTTCTAATCAGGATGTTGACACGGCCAAGGCCAAGGTGACTTACATCGATGAAGATGGGGATAGAATCACCATTTCATCTGATGGGGAGCTCACAGACTCGTTCCGTCAAACCTTCAATACACCCCGCAACAAGCCCTTCCGCGTTTCAGTACTCTTCCCAATGGGTGATGGCAACAAGGCTATTCCCGCAATGGCTGCTGGTAAGAATCCACAGAAACTAATCCGCATTGAAAAGCAAATTGCCAGGAAGTCGGATCAACTTGAGGCACTCAAAGTGAAAGCCAAACTGGCCTCTGCTGGCTCCCCCAATGGTGAACAAAAGTCCATGAGCTGGATGAATCCACAAAAGTTTGATTCTTCATTCTTTATTCATGCGAGGCATACTTGTGATGGGTGCTCAAAGACCCCTATCATTGGAACTCGTTACCGCGCGACGAATATTCCCGATTTTGATCTCTGTTCCGCTTGCTTCGAGAAGTATGAAGGAGAGAAAACTGATTTCAAGCCCGAAGCTCTCGGTAAGTTTACTTTCATCTTGGATATTTTCTAATCCTCCTTCCACATGTATTCAATCTCATATCATTTATTTGTCTCTTCATCCCCAGAACGCGATCGTAACATGCAGCAGAGGTGGTTGAGGAGGCACCTGTCCAACTCTCGCATGTGTGAGATTCATGGGGTTTATGTGTCCCCACCATGTGAAGGATTCCACCGCCCTGGCAAGAAAGCGAGAGCTGAAGGACAAAGCCCTGTTGAAACTGCCATTGACTTCTTGAAAACATTGACGCCAGCCGTAGCTCAATCATTGAAAGACATTGAGATTCACGTATCTCCACCCTTCGAAAGCTTCTCTAATAAAGCCAAGCCCAAATCTGAAGAGCATGTTCAAGAAGTATATCATCCAGCTCCAGCCGTGGTATCCAAGCCCGACTCAGGAGAAGAGGTGAACGAGACGGAACAAAAGTCAGGATCAAGTCACAGCAAAGATGACTCTTTCTTCTCCGACGCTGACGGAAATAGTATCGCAGAAGTCATTGGACGCACGTAAGTAAACGTTTGCGCTTGTTTCTGACAAATCGTACCAATTTGAGCTAACGTTATCTCGTCCCATTTTTTTTTCTCCATAGTCTTGATGTTTGCGTACAGGCTATGGAGGATGTTATGATTGACGATGCGGTACAGAAGTCATCCAAGGATGTCATAGCAGCGGCAGCAGCAGTTGCCGCTGACGCCTCTTCTGTCGCTTCGTCCATTGCTGATGCGTTCAAGAATTCTGATGAGTTCAAGAGCGTGGATGCATCATCCCAAACTGATGCCGCCGTCAAAGAAATCAAAGACGAAGGGCTCAAGACCGAATATTCGAGCAACACGAAGGCAAAAGTGCATGAAATGGGCATGGAGGGGCTCAACGCTGAGGAAGACTGGAGTGTCGTTACCGATGAAAATGAAGTGGGCGAAACCAAAAACAAAGACAAAGAGGTCAAGGAGGAAGAGACCGACAAGTCTGTTACGTCAGTTGAACCCATTTCCGCTGTTGTACTTGCAAAGTGGGATACGGAGTTGAAGCAGCTACATGAGTTGGGGTTCCTAGACGACCGCATCAATACCAATACGTTGGAGCAACTTGAAGCCAGCCACCTTGGTTGCGGATCGGATGAAGCGGTCACTGTCAATGCAGCTGTTGAGCATATTTTGATGAATTGAATACTGTAGGGGGAACCAAAACGGCTTGTTGATCTTGTTTGCTGTAGAAATTTGACTGAAAATTATAAGAATTGTTTGTTTGCTGAATATGTCTGTGCGCAAAAACTCATATCGCAACTGTGCCGAGATACAACTGCGGCCTAATCCATGGTATCAAGGCCAGTTTTAACGCGTGAACATAATATTCAGTTCTATCAATCTCTCCCTTGGTCAACACACCCACTGTTCCACTTCCATGCTTTGAGTTAACTCTTCGAAATACAACATCGTCTGCATGTCCCAATTCCATGTTTTTGCGTAGTACAAGATCACAAAGTGCAGGTGGCAGGAGAAAAGAACCAGTCTTTGCGTAGCCCCATGATAGCGTTTTCGATTCTTCTCCATCCACAGCGCAATAGCAGTCATCCTCAGCTTTGGCGGAGGTGCAAATTGTGCTATTGCTCCCTACAATTACCATCCACGCCATGCACCACAGCTCCTCAGCATTTTCAAAAGCTAGTTTTTCCAACCCCCCCTCTAGCCCAACTGCGAAATCAGGCATCATGTCTTGATCATTTCTCTTTCTGGCTTCAGAGCATGCAGCATTGTACGCAGCCAAAGCACGGTTCTTTGCTCCTTCACGTGTTTCTTCATCGCCAAATGGCTGATCTGCGACTCCACTTGGTACACTGTGAGAAGAAATTTCGATAATCACGTCATCTGAAGAAAATACTTGATGAAATGCCTTCCGGACTGCTTCCATCTTGCATGGGTTTTTAGAACCAACAGCGATTCTGACGGTTGATACCATATTATTGTGAACTTAGTTGTCAAAGATACTTGCACATTTTGATGTGCGGTCAAAATGCTACTGCTGCTACTCCTCTATCCACATCAGCAGGCGCCAGGTCGGTGGACAGCTCCAACAAAAGGATATAAGGCAATGATATCCTGGAAAAATTATCAGGTCCGTCCGTCACCCAAGCTAAGAATCCTCTTTTTGGCCATCGCTATCGAGATCTATCGCTTTCCACTTTCCAGTGACTTCGTCCAGATCCAGGGCGACGTCCGTTGCTCGCATTGCTCATCTTTGCTCATGGTGTGTTAGAGGTGTGCGGCTACATATCTAATTGAGTCATTCAAGATTTTACACGAGAAAACGAAAACTGCAATTTTGTTGGATGTTGGATATGTGGGCGTATGTCCTACGCCGAGCGACGAACAATAATATTATCTGCTGCAAAGGATGAGTATGAATGCTCCTCAAAACGCCATCCACCTCTATCGACGTTGCCTCCGCAGCATTAGCCTTATACGTGATCATAGTCAGCGAGCAACCTTCTTGGAATATACAAGAGATGGATTTAAAAGACGAAGGCATTTGCATCCTGATTCGAGGGAGGCACATCTCGCTTACAATGATGCATTGGAGCAAGTGAAAAGTATGGAATACTATCAACAAATGCAAACCATGAAGCTAAATAATGAAAACAATAGCAATCATCTCTTTAATAACATCCCAAGAGGTACCAGTTCAACCCACGAATCTTCATCTATTGAAGCTGCACAACTCTCACAAAACACCAAAGTAGCGCAGTGGCTTCTCTCGCAGCTTCCACATATGCACCAAGACGATGCATCAAAGTACGCCACGCAACTGTTTCATCTAGGTTTTGATTCTGTTGCTTTCGTGGAAGAAGAACTGATAGAGGATGATTTATCATTCATGAAAACAGCACATAAGCGAGTGCTAATTCGTCAATTATCAAAGATACGAGAAGAGAAAAACTTTGAATAAGAATACAATACAATCACATTTTAGAGCATTGATTTATGAGCCACAGCCAAGATACAGAGTTGTCACTAGTAATGTTTTGCAATGATATCTTCGTTTATCAAGCCTTCAACATCGCTGAAATCTCGCGGAACGAACTCGACACCTCCAACAACCTTCGTCATCATGTAATTCTCTTGCCCCTTCTCGACCATCGTCACCCTATTCTTCATCTTCTTTGTCAAAAACCAACTAAGCAGCGAATATCCAATCTCTGCCCATTTCGGCCGATGCATCAGCACAACATTCTTCGCTTTCAATGGAGTCACACTAATCAAGAATCTGTCAACCGAAATGCCTACCTGAATAGGAAGCATTGTCATGTAGTCCCAAAATCCAATCTCTGCCATATCATCTACTACGACCAACCCTTTCGTTTGTGCCTTTTCGTCCAGAAAGAGTAAATGCGCTATCCATACAAACATACGAGTCGTCTCTCGAGGTGATTGCAATTTGAGTTTTGCCAAGTCAGTTTTTCCCAGGTTAACGTACCACACAAGTCGTTCACATTCGTCGTGACTGACATGTAATGAGAATATTGAAAGCGTAGATTTTATTGATAGGTATGTGAGTGGAGGATCTTTGAGATCTGATGAGACAGACCGCATCCAATGTTGATAGGCTGTCAGTCTACGAAATGCTTTGGACACATTAATTTTTTCCGTTTCTGAAGGTGGATGATTGATTCCACCGATAAGAGTACAAGAGTTACCATCTTCAGGATTGTCATGGTAATTATCAACCATAGACCAGCGGATAAATGCCAAAAGAATGTCATCAGTTGTTTTGCCAAAGTCCTTCAATGGTGAAGTAGAGAAGGACCAATCTTCCTCGGATGTAGCTTCAGACTTCTTCAGCATTTCCTGCAGCAAATTAAGTGCCTCGTCCAATTCAGTCACATATTCATCTCCCTTCATTTCTTTCCCATCAGCTCCTTGTACCACCGAAATGTCTGAGAAAAAGCAAGGTGATGTTGTGAGGGATACGAAAAACAAGACAAAGATGTTGTGAGGGATACGAAAAACAAGACAAAGAAATGGCAGTGAACATACATGGATAGAATCAAAACTCACACTCTCCAATGACATGATTCCAGCTAGTCCCGAGCTTGGAAAAGGCGTTCATAAATTCCCAAGTAGATGACATATTTTCGTCGCCTACACCAATTTCGGAGCAAGTTGAGGTCGACTCATCACATGACGTTGCCTCTTCCCGACCCTTCGCCGCAGCAAAGTTTTCATTACGGCAAGATGCGACTGCCAGAATATGGAGTAGTAGTGAGCATAGTCGTGGCATTTTTTCTGGGTCATTGCAATTGATGCAGGGCAGATGGCAAATGATACGTTACTCTTGAGCGAGGCAGGACCTTTTATCACGATATGCTTGAATCTTTTTTGACACTGCTTCAGCGTTCCCGCATTTTTACTAACGTCAAATCTCAAATTCCCGCCTTATCTTCCCTCTTCCCGCTCTTTCGTGCGCGCTGTTCGTACAAAAGTACAATACAAAAATCCGATGAGTACGACCATGAACGTTGCTGCACCTACTAAGCAGCCGCAGCCGCTAACAACACCACCCTCATCATCACAACCACCGCAAGGAAATGATTATAAACCACCACCAATAATAGAGCCTAAATTAAAGAAGCCCAAAACAGCTGCTAGAGATGCCCTGGCTGGGGCATGTGCCGGTGCTTTGGCCAAAACGGTGGTTGCTCCCATTGAACGAGTGAAATTATTAATGCAACTTCAATTTTCTATTGACAAGAAGTCTATCAAAAATTTAGAAACAACAAGTGCTGCAGAGGGACCGCCAAAGAGCAACACGACGGCACCAAAAGCTGATGGGCGACGGTTGGGTGCATTTGAGGTTGCCAAAAAAGTTTATGAGCGACAAGGTCTTTTAGCGTTTTGGAGAGGCAATACTCCAAATGTGATACGACAGGGAGGGACTGCGGCAATGAATTTCCTCCTAATGGATTGGTACAAGACTGCCATCAGACCAATCTTAATATGGTCCCTAAGTCTGCCATCCGACCGTGATCCCCAAGCGAGGAAGAAACGAAGAGCAATAATATCATCATTTTTATCTGGAGGGCTTGCTGGGGGTACTGTTACAACCGTTTTGTATCCGGTAGAATTCATCCGTACTCGATTAGCAATGGATGTTGGTAGAGGAACTGCTGATGTACCGAGACTCTATCCTGGTGGCATGAGAGATGTTTGTTCAAGTATTTGGAAGGTAGATGGATGGAGAGGCTTTTATCAAGGCTATGGAATTGCACTAGGAGGCGTGGTATTATATAGAGCATTGCATTTGGGAGGATACGATGCAGTGAAAACGGAAATTCTGCACAGACGAGGACATAACATCAGTATATCTGGTGCTCAACAAGGAAATACAAATGATTCAAATAATAATGCAGCTGGAAGTCTGACAATGGGAGAACGATTCCTAGCAGCACAAATTGTGAGCCTTACCGCAGGAACAGCATGTTATCCCATCGACTCTGTTCGGCGAAGATTGATGATGCAAGCAGGTCTTCCAATCGAACGAAGATTGTACAAAAATTCACTCGATTGCTTTCGTCGAGTGTGGTCCACGGAAGGTATGCATGGTTTTTATTTAGGAATTGGTCCTAACTTGATTAGAAGTTTTGGCGCATCCCTACTGCTTGTATCATATGACGTGTTCAAGGTGATGCTATGAAAGAGTTTGACATCAAAGATACAATAGAAAGTTAATTAGTAGATGAAAGGTGGGACAATACATGTATTTGACCTTTCCACTTATTCATTTCGGCAGTTGCTTAGTGACAAATTTGATGATTATAAGCAGTTTCCCAGGTAGAGTACTTGTAGAACCTCATTCTCTCACAATGACAATCGTCGACCAGCTATAAAAGCCTATCACTTTCTTTGAAAACAGAAAAAGAGTCCGGAGAGATGATTGAGTGCAGTATTTTTTTATTTGCAGCGACTATTCACCCGCTCACAAAACAAAAAATAAACATGAGGACCAATGAACACCACGACCCCTTTGCTGGAAGGGACGACAACACGGCAAACGATGAGGCAATTGCACGTGCAATGGCCGAAAGCATGGCCAGCGAGACCAGAACAGCTTACTGTCAAGGAGGCCATGGCCTAGAACTCTTCCAGGCTTCAAACGTGCAACGTGTCACATGCAACGCTTGTAATCGGCATCTGGAGGGAGGATCCAGATGCTGGAGCTGCGTAGAATGCAATTATGATTCCTGTGAGAGTTGTTATCAGAAAGGAAGACCATCAGAGGTGTCAAATTTCGCTCCACCTACACCATTTAGTAGCAATCCATTTGCTGCTTCATCCTCGCACATGGCTATAGTACCGTGTACGATTGGAAATATTTGTCTAGAGATGTTGGTGGATACAGGCGCTCAAACTAGCGTTCTATCGTTGCCTATCGTTCGACAGCTTGGTTTATCAAATAGACTCGACCGAAGATATATGGGAGTTGCGGCCGGAGTGGGTCAAGCACGAATATCAGGCAAAATAAACAGTGTGGTATGTGCATTTGGTGTAGGCCATGTTGAATTCCCTATGGACTTCATTGTGTTAGACATCAAAGAGAGTTTAGTGATCTTAGGCCTAGATCAGATGCGAAAGTACAAGTGCTTGGTCGACCTTGAGCGTGAAAAGTTGATATTTGGTGGCGCCGAAGGAATTGAAGTGGACATGCTTCCAGCCAATCAGCAGCACATTGATTTTAGAGGACTGAGCAGTGGATGTGTTATGATGTAGAGAAAACCTAAAGCTGATTTCATCCACAATCGCAGTACAAGTATAACTGCGGCATGATTCTGTCCACGCGTACTACTCAATACTTATCCAAGCCACTCTTTGAAGAAGTCGTCACCCTTATCATCGACAACAATGAAAGCTGGAAAGTCCTCAACATCGATCTTCCAAACAGCTTCCATACCATCTTCCTCATTATCCAAAACCTCGACGTTTTTGATTGAGTTCTTTGCCAAAATCGCTGCAGGCCCACCAATGCTGCCCAGATAAAAGCCACCATATTTCTTGCATGCATTTGTTACCTGCTTGGAGCGGTTGCCCTTGGCGAGTGTTACAAATGATCCACCGTTTTCCATAAATTTATCTACGTAAGCATCCATTCTCCCAGCGGTAGTAGGACCAAACGAACCAGATGCATACCCCTCAGGTGTCTTGGCAGGTCCAGCATAGTAGATAATATTGTCCTTTGCATACTGAGGTAATCCTTCTCCAGATTCAATCTTCTGAAGCATTTTTGCATGTGCAATATCACGCGCAACAACAATTGTTCCAGTAAGACTCAAACGAGTACGAACAGGATACTTCGACAAAGTTTGGCGTAGCTGCTCCATTGACATAGAGTTCAAGTCAATCTTGACAACACCTTTCGCACTACTTTCATCCTCCAGATGATCATCTGTCACCTCTGGCAGATACTTGCTGACATCTGTCTCTAATTGTTCTATAAACACACCGTCTTTAGTGATCTTTCCTTTCACCTGCCTATCGGCACTGCACGAGACACCGATTCCTACTGGACAGCTAGCACCATGTCTCGGAAGACGGACAACCCTTACGTCATGACAAAAGTACTTGCCTCCAAACTGTGCACCAATGCCTAAATTACGAGTCATCTCCAACACGTGCTCCTCCCAACCTAAATCTCTAAATGCACGACCGGAAACATTGGGATCGCCCTCCGTTGGAAGCGTGTCATAATATTTGGTGCTTGCCAATTTGACAGTTTTCAGGTTTTGCTCGGCACTAAGACCACCAATAACAATTGCTAAATGATAGGGCGGACAAGCAGATGTGCCAATAGTTTTGATCTTCTCTTCAAGGAATTTTTCTAAACTGCCAGTGTTCAGCAAGGCTTTAGTCTGTTGGTACAAGAACGTTTTGTTCGCCGAGCCACCGCCTTTGGCAATAAATAAGAAGTGATATTCATTACCCTTTGTTCCAAGAACATCCACTTGTGCAGGTAAATTGTTGCCCGTATTCTTTTCATCGAACATGCTGACTGGAGCAACCTGGGAGTATCTTAGATTGAGCTTGGTGTAGGCATCGTATGCGCCACCTGACAAGTATTCGTCGTCGTTTCCATCTGTCAATACCAAATGTCCCCGCTTACCCATGACAATTGCAGTTCCTGTATCTTGACATCCTGGCAATATCCTCCCGGCTGCAATGTTTGCGTTTTTCAAAAGTTCCATCGCCACGAAACGATCGTTATCGGACGCTTCTGGATCGTCCAATATCTTCCGTAATTGAGCCAAGTGCGCTGGACGGAGAAGGTGCGCAATATCACCAAAGGCAGTGGAAGAGAGTTCACGCATCGTTTCGCCAGGCACGCGAAGCATGGTTGTTCCATCCGGCAGTGTAATAGTCTCGACAGCAGAGGAGGGAAGAATTTGACGGTACTTGGTCTCATTGTCGGGTCCCAAATCGAAGAGAGGCGTGTACGAGAATGGCGGTGGAGGAGACTTGGGCTTCTTCTGAATGCCCGATTGAGATGGCGTGCGAGTCTTCGTTACTTCCACATTATCAGAGGATGAGATCCACCTCCTCGGTAATGATGATGCATTGGCAGGTTTATTTTGGAGAGATGGTCCGATGATGATGGCCGATCTCTGTGCAGTAGTAACGGCAGCAGCTGCCGCAGCACCACGCAGCCGTGCAGTGCTCTTCAAGCATCTTATTGCATTCATCTTCTCTAGGCAACCACGTGGTTGTGAGGTACTTAGTTATTAGTCAGCGAGGACATTCACTGGGATATGATAATGCAAATCACCGATGAAAATGGGAGAAATAATACGGCACCATCAGCAAGCAAGATATTTGGCGACTATATCCCTAAGAAATTTTTTTACTGAATCCTCTTTTACAAAACTTGCTGCCGAAACTTCTATGTTCGGGGTCACAGGGTCACATCACAGGCTGCATGCAAACACTAAAACAATCTACAACACAACTTTTTCCGGCTATTAGCCGCCTACGCAGAGTAAGTGGGAAGAAGCGAACAAGCATGGTTGAATAGAAGGTGCAGGGATTGGAGAACTTGACAGAGGAAGGATTGGCAGGCCTCTTGCCCTATCAAACTGTCTTCTCATCTCACTGTTGGTATCAATTAACAATGTGTTGGTTGATCGATCAAAATCTCTGGGGTCCGTTCTGGATAATTCAGTAAGTATATTTGTTCTTTGCATAGCAGATTGTATCGAGCTTCAATACTTTGACTGACTTGAAGATACCATGTCATCAATCTGTTCGTTACAGTTACAGTACTTAGTTTTGCTTCTTCATGTGATGCTGATGCAATTTGTTCAAGCCACATATGTCGGCAGATTTCAAGCGAACAACTCCATTGAGTGATTCTGCATCAATTTTCTAGGATGATAGTTAAAAGTTCACAATATTATTTAACACGCCTCAAATTGTTTGCTGGTTACAGTTGTGTTACAAGTCTCAGGTGGTAGACTGACCAGACTGACGAAGTTCCCCCCGTTTTCCCTTCCCGCCCCCTTTTTCGCTTGTCCTTCATCCTTCGAAATCGAAATCATCCTAATGATGTGATGACGAAGAAGGCGTGCTAAGTATGATCTGCTATGACTGTGGCCGTAGGTGCGATAGTTTCTGATAGGTTTAGGAAGAACTGATTCTCATCTGTTTCTGTGTGCCTATAACAGCCACGAAGCGGGCACCAACAATTCACAGCACTCTCGCTAGGTAGGCGCAAAAGAGCGTCAATGATGTTATCCTCCGTACTCCCTTTATTGCTTAGTCAAGTCCTATGTTGCTACTCGTTTGCCCCTTTCCGACCTATCAGAGTGGGTGTTGCGGGAACGACCCGACCAACTCTCCTTCTCTCGGCAAATGAAAGGACTAACGATGTGCTTGATACTGACGAAAAGAAACAGTTATCATTTGCATCTATACTTAAAGTTGTTGATGAAAGCCATTATGATGCAACACAAGCTTGTGCCTATCTCCCAGATGAAAAACACATTGAAGCAATTAATGGCGTCGATGCACAGCCAGTAATATACAAATCTCATCCAGTACCAGTTTTGAAGGAAGAAACTGTGGATTCAATTCGGTCAGCTGCTCGGAATTACTTCGAAGAGAGAGGAGAGAACTGGGGTCTGGTAGATGTTGCACTAGAAGAACTCGTGTCGGAAACATCGGATTGGAAGCAAGATGTCGACGACGCACTTACTGAAGCCATATACCCATTATCAAGATCAGTCATGCGAGATCATCCAAACTCCTTACTTACGGTGACATCAGCAACTGTCTTCGTCGGTGGCGGATATCCTGGAGCCAAAGTCACTACCACAACGCTGGAAAGGGACAGCGGCATGATCACTGCTCACATTGACTTGGGAACAGATAACATTTGCGATGAAACAAATCAGCAACGTAAGGCCATGGGCGGGCTATTTTTGGAGTCGTTAGTTGGTGATGCCACGGGTGATGCTACATCCGCAGTGGTTGGGCCATTGACTCCTGGTCAATTAGTTGTTCATCGATCAATGGAGCGAACAGCAGTAATGATTCTACCATCAGATTTGCACGCAATCGAAGCAGCAAGCAAACAACAAAATAAACAATCTGGCCTAGACAACCCAACAAGGAGAGAGATTTTGAAAACTGCTGAAACTGCTAGGCATTACTGCTTAAGGTTGACGCTAACTGTGAAGAATAATATGATGGACACAACAAAGGCGATTGAGGCGCCAGCGGAAGAGAGGTCATATAGGCTGAGAAGCTTTTCTCGACTGCGTGGTCACGATAGAGCACGCTTCTTGACACTCGCAGGCATCATTGATGTGGATGACTACGAAAATCACCTATGGCTAGGGTTTCATTACAGTAATAGCGCTCAAACGGAAAATGAAGAAGTTGAAATCTCACAACGTTTAAGTGATACCAACAAGGCAATTTTTCATCTTCAAAAAGCAGCAGAACAGTGTCCTACTGATGCTAGGGTTCTCTTTCAGCTTGGGAGTGCATTGGGAATGAGGAATAATTTGATGCATCGAGCTGGAGAAGGATCTGAACAACATGCAGATCTTGCCGAGGTTGCAGATGCTTTGAAACACAGCTCTCAAATAGAATCCATTTTGGTGAAGCTAGGTATTCATGAAATACACGACTTGGCCATTTGTCTGAATGGATTAGCATCAACGCTTTGCAAAATGGGAGACTTTGATAATGCAATTGATGTGATATCGAGATGGGGTGAATGCGGATCGATTCGCTCCTCATTGGAGTTTGAAGACTTGGCAAGCAACGAACCCCAAAATATCCCAGAATGGGAATGGATCAAGGCCGGTGATCGCGATATAGCAATTACAACGTTTGGAGAAACGGCAGTGTTCGACGAAGATGATATCTCACTAATTCGCGCAGCCGCAGATAAGCGTTTTGCCCAAGCAAATGGAGCTCAAACCTCAAGGTATACGATGCAATATATTGGGAATCGTGAGGTTCACCTTGATGACCTTTGCAAAAGCGACCCTGCGTTGAAGGAGAGAATGGACAATATACTGAAAAACAAAATATATCCTCTTGTAAGGGAAGCTTTCAAGGACCATGGGAGCAACGGCGACAACCATCTCCCATTAGGCGCCCTCAGCGTTTACGACTCAATTTTTGTGAGGTACGATGGCGATGTGGCAAGAAAAGCGGGTCGCATTGGAGCGTCTCAGCCGCTTCACCAAGATGGTGGCATGTACTCGGTCAACATTGCCCTCAATGCTCACAGACATGACGACCCAGTAAACGGTTTCACTGGTGGTGGGACTTTCATCGAGGCCCTCTCAATTGGAGATGACGAGACAGTGAGACGCCCAGTAGCACCAGGACATGCTCTGCTTCACAGAACGACTCAAAGACATGCTGGTGCCCCGACTGTCGGGGGTATTCGGGACATCCTAGTCATTTTCTTAACAGCACGACGTCCAGAAACGCCCGTTAGCAATGAATACACTTACGGAATAGAAACAGCTATGCGACTGCAAACTATGGCCAAAGAGTTGCCCAGAGATCAATGTATCCGTGCACTGGAACTAGCAAGAAGCTTAGACCCGATGAATAGTGAAATGTCATACTGGCTTGGTTTACACTTGCTCCAAGGTGACGCTGATGATCCTGCAGACGAACGATGGGAAGAAATTTGTCGCGGAATCGAGACATTGGAAGCAGCTGTTGAACTCAATCCTGCAGACGCTCGTGCTCATTATCATCTTGGCATGGCCATATCTTCTCGGCACAAATATGCTATGCGCACCAAACGAGCGCACCTTCTTCCGCCTGCAGCTGACGCGGCACATCGCATGATAGAAGTATTCGAGGAGGCTATTCGTCTCGAGAAGAGATGTGAAGAGGCCGGCTGTAAGAATGGACTCAACGTGGCAGCCGGCTACTTGACGCTTGGTGAATTCATGGCACGTCTGCGCAATTTTGATAAAGCTTTCAAATATTTATCTCAAGTTGAAGGCACACTGAGCAACGCTGGTGATTTAGATAAACCTTGGGCAGGCGATATGCTTGAAGAGATGAATAGAATGATATCATACTGTGAAACTGAAACTGCCAAGCTTAGTGAAGGCGCTATTGTCTAAAATATAATGCATCGTAGCTTTTCTGCAAGCACTAAGACCTATGCAGTGATGATAATCGATTCAAATCATGAACTATATTAATTTACTCTTGTGATTCAGCGGCTTTTTTGTCGGAAGTCTCAACTAAAGAAGTCAAGGCCATGTCTCCCTCAGCCTTGTCTCTGATGTACCCAGAAAGGCAGAAAGTGGCACACTCTCCAGTGTAAAGGCCAGACACGGGATCAACGTTGGCAACATTGATTTGGACAGCTCCGTGGTCCTTGGCACGGATGAGTCTGTTGGTCCAAGAGCACTTTCGTGGAATATAAAGGTCAACGTTTACGCCGTTTTCGTTCTGCATGTTTAATAAGTTCTGTGACAAAAGTTATCTGTGATAAGAAGTACAAAAAGAGGTATAGTTAGAATGGAAATTGAAATGGATATTACGTAGAGCCCCCTTTATACAAGTCGATGGCGAAAGACTTTGGCAAAAATAATAGAGGTACATCACAATGTTGTCAGCCGGCAACAAAATCTTTGAAGCCTGTTGAACAAACCATTATTCGAACCAGTGAAACATCTCCAGATGCAGTATTATGCATCAGAAAGAGCCGATGGAATCAGCCTGCAGCGATTGAAGGCCGTTCAATAGCCGTTCAATAGCCCTTCAATAGGCAATCAATACGGCCAACCAACACCAATCGATGTCTTTCCAGGAAGATTCGCCGTAATACGCCTTAAAGGACAACTATTTGACAGCCAACAAAGCTCCTGAGATAATTTCACTACTGGTGCGAGTGTTGTCTATTATTGTGTGCGTCCAATCGAGCGTACAAGAGGCCACTTCCGTCATGGTGCTTACCGATCGCTTTAGTGAGAGAGGATGGGGTGGAGAGAGCTACCGCTTACTGAAATTGGGTACTCAACGTAGGAATTCATTCAAAGTCGTACTTTGCCATCGTCGTACCCTTTGTCTGTCCATATCCTGAGTAGTGGTGGTTGTGGTCTCCCGTTACCATTTGTACCGTTTTCCCTCCCGCCTCCCGCGTCCCTAAGTACTAAACTTAACAAGCTTTACATGCACGGAAACGCTGAATTAGAATATTTCATATGGTACCATATCGATCATCGCTCCTCCGCTGCGATCATCTCATGATTCATGATAGTCTCATGATCTTAGCCAGCATATTATCATACCACCTGCTGCTGGCTGGCCATCATCTTATGCCTACGATACAGCTTCCAGTAGTCCCAAGAGGTGGTGGTGCCTACAGTCTGCGATGATTTCAAAGATAACTGATTCATCGACGATGGTGGCGTCAGATGCAAGAGCATCAAAAGAACAAAAGGAGTCGATCGAATACGTCAAAATATGCAATGCATCGGATTACCAGATTGCAGCTCGGTCGCTGTTGCCTAACGTGAGTCTATGATCAGTATCCTCGTTATCAATTTTGCTCTGACACTTGCCGTGTTTGTCGTTTTTACTGGAATTATACCATGAAGATAGATCTGACTCTCCAAACGAGCCAAATGTCCAAGGGAGTGATGTTTATTGGTCTGCCCCTCACCATGGTCTTGCTCGTCGTCTTTTCTTTTACCACAGCCATTGTATCAGTACTTAGCATCTGGGACAGATGATGAGCAGACATTGTCAGAGAATGAATCAGCTTTCAAGTATTGGTATCTTCGACCGAGAGTGATGCGTCCTGTGGGATCCATTTCGACCGCAACATCATTGTTTGGACAAAAACTATCATTACCTGTATTCATCAGTCCAGCAGGTGTGCATGCACTTTGCGATGAAGTTCATGGTGAATGTGCATCTGCTAGGGCAGCACAAAAAGTTGGTACACTGTTTGGCTTAAGTCAACACGCCACACGATCCATAGAACAAGTTGCAGATGCATGTGCAGCCGCTCCAGGAAATGCAAACTTGTGGTATCAATGTTACATTCTCAAAGACAGACAAATGACATTAAGACTTGTACAAAGAGCGGCTAGTGCTGGTTACAAAGGTATATTTCTTACAGTAGATTCAGTTAGATTTGGCTTTCGAGAAGCCGATGCAAGAAATGGATGGAATGCATTGCCAGAACCGCATAGACTGGTCAACTATGACGAAGAAATAACACACAAACAACAATCTTCTGAATCAACGAAATTTTCTTGGCTGAGTCCAGAAGCAAGTGTTGACAAAGCAAAAATCTACTCAGGCGATGAAGATGCTTGGGATCAAAATACAGAGCAGCTATTTGAACAAAATCCAACCTGGGAAGATGTTCGTTGGCTGAAACAAGAAGCATGTCATGACCTTCCGTTGATCATCAAAGGAATTATGACTGCAGAAGATGCTGTTGAAGCTGTTAGGGCAGGTGCCGATGGCGTCATGGTAAGCAACCATGGTGGGCGAGCACTCGACGGGGCGATGGCCTCAATCGATGCGTTACCTGAGATTGTTGCAGCTGTAGGCGACAAAGTGCCAGTCCTACTGGATAGTGGAGTTCGAAGGGGAACCGATGTGCTGAAAGCTTTGGCCCTAGGTGCGGCTGCAGTGGGTATCGGAAAGCCCGTTTTCTTCGCATTGGCTGTTGGAGGAGAAAATGCTGTGGTCAATCTACTACAGATACTGCAAAAAGAAGTGGAAGCCGCTATGGCAATTTGTGGCGTTGAAAATGTTGCTGCTGTAAAAAGATCGCTCGTAACTCGACACCCAAATGGAGGTGTGGGTAGATACACAAGATCAAAGCTATGAAGAATGAAGGAACCATGATAACATCCATCGCCTGAAATGACAATGATTCCTTTTTCGCTCTGAAAACGTCGATAGTAATGTACTTCTGCTACAGTAATGTGTCCACTCTACTTAAATTGTTGTATTGTATTGTATTGTATTGTATTCAACACTATTTATCAAATGATCGCATTCTCGTCACCATTACCATGATGCGCCCGAGTCAGTTGCTCAGTACAATCACCTTCTTCGCCACTGAGCTCCGTTACTGAATCACTAGATTCTATTACTGCACACCTTGGGAAACATTGATACAGAGCAACTTGGATCAACCCAAACAAGAAACCCAATCCATTAGGAATCAATATGTAATAATCCTGAATAGCAAGACTATAGATGCACCAAAAGAAGGCATTAGCTGTATTCATTGACATTGTCCAAAAGTGAATTGACGCCGAATTCTTCGTTCGGATTACAGTAGCAATTGTTGATAGCGGAGCTGCGTAGAAGAAAATTAGATTGATATTCACTGCAACACCAACAATGAACTTCATTTCATCCATACTAACCGGAATCAGACTTGTTGTTGACAGAATAATGACCCACACTAAAACTATCTGTAGCACTTTCAATTCATGTGATGTTAATTGCTGACAGCATTCAAATTTTGCAGTCTGAACTGAGATTGCATCACTGTCTCTGGAGCTATTGTCTGAAGATGATCGCCTCACGAGCTCTTCGTAGTATTGTAACTTCATGGCTCCAGTATTGAGCCAGATTGATATCAGTAGCCCGGGTGCATTGGCAAAAAAGACAAATAGATCCAATGTAATAAACGAATATGCCAACCATCCGATAGTATTGCCAGTCATAAAGGCCCATGGCGTAGGATTAAGGCTCCCCAACGAGCCCGATTTGATCGCTGTTAAGAGTGACTTGATTGGCGCAGAAAAGGTAAGTGTTGATAAGATGCATCCAATGGTGGGCGCGACATAATCCGCCAGGATGAAGGCCAAAGATGGAGTGTTATTACTCATGGTGTACTGATATGATGTGGAGTTTGTCAATAGTGCAACGATAGTTCCCTTCGCTTTATGTCCGATAATAATAATGTCGTTTATTTTTTACGGTGTGTATTGGTATTGTACGCTTTATGTCTTTTCGGATCGGTCAAACGAAAATTAATTATGCCTCCCATAACTTTTACGTATTCCCTTGCTTATCGCCGCGTCATACTTTTATCTACTTTTATGCACAACATCGAAAAAATCCTCACAACTCGAATGTGGAGACTCATAGCAATTGAACTAACGTCGTCTGAAGACTCGTCGCTGTTGTCAATAATTATCCCAGCGCCGATTCGTCCGCAGCAAACTAGGAATTATCGTAGCGGAGCTCATATTACATAATAAAATACTTTGTATGTATACAAATTTAATCAAAGCGCATATTATTAGTGTTCCCTTGGCATAATATTTATTCTACAATGAAGGGTAACATCGACGAGGGGTGGACACCCCTCTTGCTTTCCACCATCGCGGGAATGTCTACATGTCTGGGAGCTTTGATTGTGTTTTGCCACCCCATCGAGGATGAAGATGAAGAATACAATAACAATACTGAAAGCGACAAACTCGTGGGCAACAGCAACAACAAAAGAAGGTTCCAAATGAGGGGCAAGAGGAAAGTTAGTCCAGCAACAATGGCATTCAGTTTAGCTTTAGCGGGGAGTGTGATGATAACTGTAAGCGTTGTGTCAATTTTTCCTGAGTGTCTTGCCGCTTCATCTCTACCACAAAACGAAGGTATGGCAGATGAAGAGAACACCTTTTTCATATTTGGGCTTACCCTTATGCCCATATTCTCCATGACATTCCTACATCGGCTCATTTCATTCGGAGTAGGTTGCTTAATATACTTTCTCATGTCGAAATGTTGTTTCCCTGAGCCCGAAGAGATATTGGAAAAGAACGCAGATTTGTTTTCATCTCCGATGAAGTCATCATCGGTATCTTCGGTCAAAAGTAGTGACAGTGAGAGTGATGAAGATATTGAACTTTCAATGAATGATAACAGTAATACAATTATACAATCACCTGAAGCAGATGACATGAACCTACAGCGAAGAAGTGGTGCGTCAATCAAAGAAACTGCAACGAACTGTGACGATAAAAATTCTCCAAGTAGGAAAAAGGGACTGTTTCGTCGCTCCCCCGTCGATAGAATACAGTGTTGTTCATGGGTTCGAGCATTAACGACAGGATCAGACCTGGCATCATCCGAAGCACGACGAGCAAATCGTGTTGCCATGTTGTTATTCTTTTCACTTCTCCTACACAATTTTCCCGAGGGACTTGCAGTGGCAGCATCTGCCCTCGAATCGGATCAACTAGGCCTGACTGTTACTGTTGGTATTATGATTCACAATATTCCCGAGGGAATAGCGATTGCCATCCCATGCTTAAAGGCAAGACCAGACAGTCCCATGCTTAGCTTTATTCTGGCCAGTGTATCTGGACTGGCAGAACCTGCTGGGGCGTTCCTCAGTCTCGTCTTTTTGCGAGGGGTCGAGAAACGAAGCGGTCATGCGGGTGAAGATCGACCGATAGGGGGTGAAGGATCGCTTGAAAATGTCTTGGCCTTTGTTGCTGGAATAATGATAACTGTTTCTTTCCTAGAACTGCTCCCAGAAGCAAAGAGACACTCCGAAAAGTCAGGCAAGAAGGCGTACTATGCGGGTCTAATCGTTGGCTGCGTTGTCATGATTGCAACTGAGCTTGGCATGTCGTTGTAAAAGTCACTTTAAAGCTATTCCTTAGTCATCTATGCATCCCACACTGCCTGAAAGGAGGATCCGCCTCTCTCCGCTGCTTCCTGGACACCAATATCCAATGGTCTCCATTCTTCTTTACGAGGGTCCCACAAATCGCCATTATAGTTCTGTAATGGATTTGCTTTGTTTTCCATCCGTACAACTTTTCTCCATGCCTCTGATTCATTGGCCAACGACTCTATTGACAAGGACAACGCGTAAATATAAACCATTTTCATATCTACTTCATCCTTTTCAGTCTTGTTCTTATCTTTGCTCAGTGCTTCTTTCAGTATAACTTTAAGAGGATGAGCAGATGTCACAGCACCCATCCATTCTAACCGACCCTTTTCTAATGTGTTCCAAAGAGAATCCAAATCAGATCCCACCGAATCGCTCACAGAATGTAGGGCAGTCACGAGATCTAGCCAGTGGGGCGATGCACGAGCTGCTGTGACGGTGGTCTCTAATCCTTTATCAGTATTGATGGAAGAAGCTATGGCATCGAATGCCGAAGCGTCTGTAATGAGATTTTCGCGGATAGATTCGTATTCGTTTGGACAAAGCTGCGATGCCATACCGAGAAAGAAGGCATCTCGGACGATGTGTAATTCGTCCTTTGTTGCGCACTTGGAAAACAGTGCCAGCGTCGCTCGATTGCGATTGAACACTTCTGTGAAACGAGCAGCTTGTAGGTCCGTCATCTTGATAAGTCTATTAATATACTTTTAAGCTTATTATAACCAGCACAGAGTTAGGTCACCTCTCTGGTAAGTAGCCCCAATGTTTTCCAAATATTATTTCGCAACATGCCAAACACATTTAACAAAACTTGAAGGAGCTCTCTTTTACATACCCATTCTATGCAAAACAGAGCTCCCTTCCAAAACCACGTGACCATCCGCCGACTCTAAGCTCATTGATTTTCCATCAACATTAAATGATAGCCGAGAAGTAACATCAAGATGTTTCACGTAGGAAGATTCGATCCTAACGCAAAGCCAAAAGCAGCGCCTGCAGCAGCATCAGTAGGAGGAGTGGCGAAGAAGAAAAGGGCAGGTGATGACGTCGGTAAAGACAAGAGTAAGAAATCAAGGAAGAACATTCACATTAACGAAGCGGCGGTGATAGATACACCAACACTACACGATACGGATTCATCTTCCTCTGTGCCTTCATCTAGCGAATCGGACGATCACTCTGTTGAATCTGATCAATACAATATCAAATCCACATTGAAAGTGATCGCGCCCTCCCAACCAGTAGAAGGTGATTCTCGACGAGCCAATCGAAAAAAAAGGGACCAAGATGATGAAGGAATTGATGACTTTGACGCAGACTTTGATATTGTTGAAAATGTGGCGGCAGCAAAAGATGAAGCAACCATCAAAGCTGCCGACTCTGTGGTGAAGCGAGCATTACACCTTTCACAGCTACCGATTGAGGAAGCTGCGTCTACATGGAATCTTCCTCAGTTTTTGGTAAACAACTTGAAGGCAGACTCGTATGAGAAATTCTTCCCTATACAGTGCATGGTTATCCCAGATGTCATTGAAAGTGAACGTAATTCACATTTGCGAGGAGCTCGAGATGTGTGCGTTCACGCACAAACTGGGAGCGGAAAAACGCTTGCATTTGTCATACCGCTCCTTACTGCGTTGCACAACGAAAGTCCAACAACGTCCGGGGGCGCAAGAGGATTGCGAAGACTTCGTGCACTTGTTGTTCTCCCTGGAAGAGATTTGGCAAAACAAGTGTATGATGTGTTCATCAGAATGGCCAAAGGAAGCAACATCAAGATTGGTTTGGCTGTCGGCGGGGGGCACAAGAAGGGTGACCTTGCCAATGAAAGACGATCTCTTGTCGTGGAAACATACAATGAAGCAATACATGAAATAAGAACTGATGATGGTGCGTTACTCAGGCGAAAAGTTGGTGGGTTATATGAATCAGCATCTGCTCGTCTGCGACATTCATTTGACCCAACATCACTTGGCAAGGCATTAGATGCATATGATGGCACACTAGAACGTGACAGTGGACCACAAGTATTTCCAAAACTGGGTGGTAGAAGTGCAGTGGATATTCTAGTCGCAACTCCCGGGCGTCTGATGGATCATTTAGACACGCCAGGCTTCACTTTGCAACATTTGAAGTATTTAGTGGTTGATGAGGCAGACAGGCTGGTCAACCAACCATACCAAAACTGGGTGGGTAGAGTCCTTGAAGCATCAAATTCAGCCAATATTTTCAGTGCGTCCCTTACCGACCACACGTCACTCTCAGATTACGCCAAAGCTCCTCTTAAAGTTGCACCGGATGACAACACTTTCATCATTGATCCGATAACTCACAGGAGTGCTGGCAGTGGATTAGCCATGCCACATGGCGATAACAATACGTCAAATGAAGAAGACGTTAGTTTCGTCGGGGACTTCTTTGGACAATCTGTACATCTGAGGAAAATGGTGAGTAGATGTAATATTACATTGTTTGCGATGTTTGCCAAGATAACTCCTCATTCTTTGGTCTGATGGGTATCTACAGTTATTTTCAGCGACATTGACACAAGACCCACAAAAACTAGCACGACTAGGTCTTGTGAATCCGAAACATTTTGATGCAAATTTCCTGAAGCGTAGCGATGATGCAAACAACGACGACTCTAGAGCAACAAAGGCAGGGAGATACGTTGTACCTGCCGAGTTAACTGAGAAGATGGTGGAATGCACTGCAGAACAAAAACCGATTGTTTTGTTAGCGATTTTGCTAGACGAGATGAACAGCAATGAGCAAGAAGAGACAGAAGGTGCCAACCTCAGTATAGTATTTACATCTAGTGTGGACTCTACGCATCGCCTCTCACGATTACTGCAATTGTTGTGGGAGGCAGGAGGATTCGGCTCTTCGTCTGAAATTGCTGAATTCTCCAGCTCTATCAACGCGAAGCAGCGTGCAGCTATACTGCGGAGATGTCGAAGTTCTGATTCATCAAATAGAGTTTCCGTCATCATTTGCTCTGATGGTATGGCTCGCGGAATGGATCTGCCGTGTGTCGCAAGAGTCATCAATTATGATGTTCCAAATTATGCAAAGACATATGTTCATCGATGCGGAAGAACCGCCAGAGCACAACGAAAAGGAATTGCAATCTCAGTTTTGAAAGGTGGTCAGGTAGCAAAATTTAATAGGTTGCGAAAACTAATTGATGGGGGCATTGTTGAACGTATGGGAATAAAGAAGCACCTTGTGAAAGATATCATACCCACATACAAATCATGTGTCAATGCGCTTCAAAAAGTAATCGAAGCGGAGGAGAACGAAGAACTCCTTCCGTCAGAAGCTTTGAAGATCAGTGATTGGGTTTAGTTTATGTTTCCCCCGCTCAGTAAATGTCGGCTCTAGTGAGACCATTACCTCCTTCCAGGTCGTATAGGTACTTATCTTTTTGTGAACCACTCAAGCGGACGCTCAACACATTTGATACAATCGCCATGATCTCAAGACTCATGCCTAGGGCAAACAGTGCCCACACCAACTTTTCAATCCCAAAGAAAGCCTTCCCGCAAATGTGGTCCTTAATTGTGGCATACCTGCCAGCTACGAATGACACGTTCATATTGCACAGGAAGTCTTCAACCTCCAACATTGCCTGACCGACGGACGTCGAAGCAAGAGCCACTAAGGAATCCTTCGTAGAGCTTATTTTGGTTTCGAAGTTTTCAACTTGAGCCACCAAAGTCAAGTTGGAATAGTTGGCTTTGAATTCGTTGGTAGGGCAGGTAGCACCATCAGGGCAAACCACGCCGAGATCAGCTGTCATTCGGTGTTCTTTATCATAAAGAGAGACAAAAGCTGCGTGTCCCTCTGCAATTACGACTTGGAGAGCTTCACACGGATAATCGCAGTTAATACCATAGTCGCAGTCATCTATTTCGTTGGAAGAGCAAGGAGAAGGGGGCGCTGGTGTTATTTGAACACAACAGCTATCTCCAATTTTACATACTCCAGCCTTATCGTATATTCGGCTCAAGTATTCACCACCATCTTCTGTTCCACTTCGTTCGTATGATGTCGAATTGCCAAAGTTGCCTCGAATGATGTAGGGAGTTACATCATTTGTTCGACTCAGCTTCCAGGGCTCCATGATGTTCGCTTTGGTGTAAACATCAACAAAAGGACAGATCGTGCTATTTGACGAGGTAGCCTGATTCAAAGCCGCAAGTGCAGAATCTGAAACGGAACTGATCAGACTTTGGATACCTTCCAGTTGCCCCAGGACGAGCTCAAAGTTCGACGTAATGTTGATGTTTTTAATCTGAGAGAGACCTTCATCTAGCTTTTGTTGGAAATTAAACTTCTCAGTAACATTGAAAGCAACTGCAAGATTGGTATCGTTGAAGCACGCATTGGCTCCAGGAGCTACACTGTCCCCAACAAAGGGTTCAAAGTCTTCAATGACAATGTCCAAACTTTTGCATGAATCAAAGAAGACAAAGGTTGCACTGAGCAGGACCGACGCTAATATCAGTGCGATTGAACCAAGCAGTGCTGAGAAGATTCCCGTCATTTTTAGCATATGGAAGAAGGTGGAACACGACCGACTTTTCGACAACAAGATTGCAACCAGTCCAAACACACCAAACATAAATGAAACCAAAAAGACTGACATCACAATCGCTCGACGTGTCGGCCGAAAACCATATTCTTGTCCTTCCTTTTGATATAACATGTCTTGCCAATCCGAGGACTTGTTTGTAAAGGAATCAAGCTGAGTTAATGCTCCGACAATGCCTCCCTTGATTGCATCCGCTTGATCATATAGATCGAGCTCTAGGGTGTCGAGCATTGACTGTACTTTAACAGTGATAGGATTTACTTTTTGCTCAAACCCCGTTACAGCAGACTCAAACCCCGAAAGTGCATTTGATTCATTAAGTCCCGACGAATGCAATGAGTAAAAGCCTGAAAATGAGCTTATAATGCTCAAAGCATCTTTCACATACTCTGTCCCATCGAAAATAAGTCTCGCATCAACAGCAGCGTCATCGATGATATTGTTGATGCTTGTGAGAGGAATTCTCGATCTTTGGAGGAAGGAGCGGAGATCGTCCACCAGACCGTCAGCATGCAGGAATGCATTTGACAAACCAACGGAAACTTCCTCGTTTCCTAGAAAAGCAATACACGAAGCTGCCGTGACGCCGACTAAAGTAATCATGTAAATCAGTGTCGGGAGGATTTTGTCCGAGCATGTCTTGTATCGATTCTTCGGTATTGGTGAGCAGAGAAAGCACAACCTCCCGCACGAGCTCCATAGACAGCAGCATGTGTATCTGATAACGAAGAAGAAAAACCAGCAAATTAGCAGCACGACGGATACGATCACTCCAATTGCTGTTTTAATAGCAATGTTTGCTGCATAACT
The DNA here is from genome assembly GCA_036940105.1 of Skeletonema potamos. Classification (NCBI taxonomy): domain Eukaryota; phylum Bacillariophyta; class Thalassiosirophyceae; order Thalassiosirales; family Thalassiosiraceae; genus Skeletonema; species Skeletonema potamos. The sequence continues at coordinate 97,338 of JALLBJ010000061.1, forward strand.
ATCACTTGCTCCGAAGAGTGCTTTCTGTGCATTAGCATAGTCGGCAGCATGAAATCTTGTTGTTCTATTTTCCATGTCTTTCACACTGTTCCAGTAGCAGTTTGATGTTCTCTCGCAAAGGCCGGAAGGGCATAAGGAATCTGCAGCAACTATGCAATCTCCCTTCCAATCTTTTGCTGCAAACAGAGACTCTTTATCGACGCAACGTTTACTTGCACTCTCAACATCGCAAAGAAACATAATAACATTATTGACAATATCTCGGTAGAAAGCATCAGACTTTGTTGATCTAATCCGTTCTATGAGACTGCCAAATGTTAATGTATCGGAATATTCATCATAACGCCCGACAATATTGTAACTGCTATTATTTGCAACGTTGCTAACATCGATTGGAACAGGACAATCTAGCGTTCCATTGCCACTCTGAACGAAAAGGAGTAAAACGAGACATAAAATAGATCGTCTCAACATGGCTGCGTATTACAAGACATTGCCATCTTTCCAGGGACAGGAATCTTTCCTTTGACAAATCATGAATCATGAACTGCTAAGTCGACCAAGGCCTTCAGAACAAAAAAAAACAAGCGGGTTCATAATATTATACTTTCACTATCATACGATTTCCTCTGGGATAGATTGTTACGATGATGAATGTTCAATGACGGATGGATCTATTAGATGTAGGTGTAGAGCCTTTCGTTTCAGTCGTCATTTTGCTTTGGACCTTCTCATTTAAGTAGGATACTTGTGTATATGATGTAATGCGTTGACCTTTTGCCTATATATTAGAAATTCAAACCTTTTGGGATTATGCTGTCCCGCTCTAGTTGTTGGTCAATAAAGATATCATATCCTTGGGTTGGACATTGCTTTTGCTTTTGGTGTAGTGCGACTCGAGTGAACTGGAACCACCGATATTACTGAACCCCTGATCAAATAATGTACGTCGCCCCTTCCTCTAGATACCCCTGTTGCAACTGCCGCTTGACAAAGAAAGCTCGAACAGCTGCTTGACATGTTATTGCCGCTTTTTGCTCCAATTCTAACAACTTTCTCCGTTTGCACCGTGCGACATGTACACGGATAGCCTTCTCTCTCACCATCGCCATGTGCACACGCTCCTCCTTTCTTTTCCTTCTTTGGCAGCAAGCGACGTACGCCCGAACCACTTGTTCCCGTACTAACATTGCATCCCTTCTCCTCTTCTTCAGCCCCCGAAGATGTCGTCGGGCAATGAGCATTCGAACAAAGCATTGTATCGTTACTAAAGTTTTCGTCGTCAAATTAAATTGCTGTTTGGCTATTCTACTTCTACATTTCGACTGAAGAATAACAGCTGCAGCTCTTTCCATCATTTCTTCGTGAAGTTTCGACTTGAACCTTGTCCACGCCAATAAAAGAGTCCTCGTCGTATTGAGGTCGATCATTTTCCTCGTCGCGTTTAACAAAGGACACGCTTGGTCCAAGGTCAAGGATAACTTCTCCTTACACTCTGCAAGAGATTGCTTGCAACATGTAATACTCTGGTGAATTTCTCTTTCGATATCTTTCTCTTTGCTAGAAATGATGCTCTGCATTAGATTGCTCGCACAAAATGGTATTATCGTGTCGCGTTGTTTCTCCACGTGATTCTTCCTCTTACAACGATAGGAAGAAATCGAGGACACTTGATCACTATAGCAACTCGGTGCATACTTATTGTTTTTGAGAGAAGCGAGCCCATTGACTATCAACTTTTGAGGTCGATATGGTTCCATCTTCTTTTGTTGCGAGTCCAATGCAAGCAAGGGAATACAACAAGGGTGTGTTATCAATCACCACTGTAGGCCTTGGTCGAGCTGCAGCAGCTGACCTTTCCAGTACTTGCAATCATGGCTGAAAGCTTAGATAATAGCAGTATTTTTTGCCCTTCCATCTAATTATGTAGCTGCACGCATACAAAGCTGCATGGGCGACTAATTGAAGCTTGGAGGGGACTTTAGTCAGTTAGAAACTGATGATGATGAGATTAGGTACCAACTTAGCAAAAAAATGACTTCGGCGGTTTGAGTAAGTATGTAGTGATGAGTGTATGTAAGTATGGTATCTACGAGGGCCCGCCCGAATTATTCTAGAGTACATTACCTAAACACGTTCTGCATTCTGGAAAAGGGGGCTGAGGGGGGCCCCCGGACCGGTATCCGGGTCATTCACAAAGTTGAGTACCGCAAGGTACCCCAGCCCCATACGGAGTATTTTTTTGTCTTTTTCCCTTGTGGTTGAGGTTGAACGGTGTTGGAGAACGCAGGCACGCCCAACATGATGATAAAAGTAATATATCGGTCCCAAAAAAGTTAGCATAGTTGTATAATGATGAATAAGCCAAATGCAACTGCTCGAATGGAGCGTGAGCAGGGGGAGCGGTTCGTACAGCTTTCCCAGCGTTGTCATCAACAGAATTGGGCAGCGGTTCATGCTCTGGCAGAGCAAATTTTAATGCACAAAAGAGAGGTGGAGTCCGCGGATGAAAGTAATAATCAAGATGAACCGAAAGACTCTTCCATCGAAAAGTCTATGCGGGAGGGGTCTGTGTCGATTTCTGGACAAGTTGTCCACACTGCAGCTGGAAATTTGAACGATGATGCTCTTGACGAGAAATCCGATAAAAACATCAACGCAGACGACGATGAGAACGCCCCCTCCATCGCCCGCCCTGCACCACTTCCTTATCCAGCACAACCTCGCATGTTGTCCACGTGCCTCGGGACGGCATCTCCTCTTGCGTGGGCGTGTCGTTATTCTGCCCCCTCTGCAACAGTTAAACTTGTTTTGAATTTAGATATGTCCTCTGTTCGACGATGCCTCCCCCAAATGGGGACGCCGCTGCATGAATGTCTGGGGAGGCCAAGACCTTTGCGGAAAATGCCTCAAAAACAAGCTACATGGTCCAATCTAATGGGTGGCAATATTAACCATGGGGCACAAAATTCAGCAGCCGGTAACCCTGAAAAAAAACGTCGAAAAAATCGATACACACCACTCATATTGACAGGGTTGCGGGAATGGCGTCGCACTGTTCGAGTCTTAATTGAGGCGGATGAATCTCTAATGAAGGATCACGGTTACGTTTCCCGGAGTAATTTGCACGGGCCAAAAAGTACCAATATTGATGAAGGGTTGCAAGCAGCAAGTCTGGGTAGGTCTTCATTCCTACCAAGTATCAAGACCTCACAACACCCTACAACTCGAGCATTCTTAGCTCAGGATGCAGATGGGAACACCCCGTTACATTTCATCGTGCGAAGAGCAGCAGCTCCGGCGTTTGGGACGGGGAGGTGGCAGACCCGTGATCTTGCTGAGGACGAAGAGGAAGACAGTGGTGATGAAGAGCAGCAGGGGCGGGAACAAGGTGCTGTAATGGACGTTGACAACAGGGACGGAGCAAATAATAATGCTGACCCCAATATTAATTTAGCTGTCATACGGCCAAGAGTTGAATACTGGGGAACATCTGGATCGGCTTGGGATGGTGTCCGGTGGTGCATGGAAGCTCATCTCCGTCGAGTAGAACGAAGAGTAGCGCGGCAAAAAAGTTCAAAGGGAAGTGTATACGCCACAGATGATGACGATGGCTCTACCACCGGTGGAATGAGTCGTCGTGTCAGAGCTGTCCATATAAACAGCCATGTTAAGGAAGTCGATGAGGAAATTTCGGATTCAGATTATGACAAGAAAGTTGCTCCAAGCAAACGGAAAAGTCTTGAAGTATATGATTCGTACAGCGCTCAATCATCACGTCCAAGGAAAAATTTACTCGATACAGCGTCATCACAAAAAAAAAGGTATTTTGACGCCGACGAACGGCAGGACTGCTGCTACGATCCAATACTTGGATCTGTTCGCGATTTGGTAAACTCCTGTCCAGAGGCAGTGGGCGTTCCTGATGCAAGAGAGTACGAAGAGACACCACTCATTGTTGCCTTGAAATCAAGCGTATATGTCGTGATGGACCACGACAACAGGTTTCATTTCGGTGACAGAATTCCAGCGGATCCGGAAGCCATCGCCATGATTCAAGGTGAATTGCTTGGAGCTGGGGGACAACTAGATGGAGATCCTGTTCCTTTCTTTGGAGCAGGTGGGCTTCTAAATAACGCTGGCATCGGCGCTCTTGCAGGTGTAGGCGCTGTAGAATTTCCTCTCCCCGATCGTCCAGTGTTGCAACACAATAGACCTTTTGAATTTCTTCCCAATGATGATGCCTTGATGGCCACTCTCAGAGGTCATGGACGAAGAGTAGAGAGGGAGAGCAGAGCTAGCATTCAACATATGCTCTCACGAAACTCCTCTGCTGACACTAGTTCGGACGAGCGAATGCAGTCAGATAGCGATAAAACGAAGCAAGATGATGGTGCCGATGAAAATGACGATAGCAGCACCTGCAGTAGCGTATCAGATCAGCCTCCTTTTGATGAATATGACCCTCAATATGATGCGTTCGTTCCAAGTGCTAACGAGCAACAATTCCCTGCAACGGATTTCCCTGGTTCTCATCTTGGGTTGATTCCGGGCGTAGGGCCTCGCTACGACTACCAAACAGCTCTTGAGTATAGAATCTTCTGTCTGGTCCGTATCATGTTAGATGCTTATCCTCGTGCGTCATGCTTGATGATAAGTGATTATACACCACTTCATTCTGCGGTATTTCATGGGAGATGCCCCGACACTATTCGCTTACTGTTGGATGCAGAATCACGCTACAAGGAAAGCAGAAGTATCAAGAGTGTGGCTAAATCGGTAGCAACTACACAAGCAACTTTTGTTCCTTGCCCCATCTTACCGGGCCCTGCTATGTTGTCAACGAACAGCAGAGGCGAGTTGCCTCTTCATTTTGCATGCATGAGGAATGAGTGTGCCCGCACCATTCGCCTTTTATCAGAGGCTGACCCTCGCTCGGCGCTCGTTCGAGATGCATCGGGGCGGACGCCACTGCGTTGGCTTTGGATCCGTTTCGTTGATGGTGAGTGTTGATGAAGCGAATATATTGCGCTCTTTCTGCGCTTGAACTTGAACTAACTGTTTATTTGCTCCTTTTCCAGGCCTACTCGATCGATTCGGAGGGAGAGAGCAACAGGCTGATATTAGGGCTCCGCCTTCATTCCGAGAGCAAGAAGGTGGAAATACAGGAAATTTCCTTCATTTTGATCCAAATGTTCTTCTAGGTATCAATAACTTTGTGAGAGACAGAAAACGTGGAAATAGAACACACCCCTTTGATTTCGATGGACAACAAATACAATCCGAAAGCGTCCATGATGAAACGGGGGATAATATATTCGTGTTCGACACAGACTACATCCGCAAAACGCGTCTTGTCGATCGCACAGTTGATTTCCTCAGAATGCGGCACGTGCCAAATGGGTTCGAAACCATTGAGCGGGTTGCTGCAGATCATGCCATCACCGTTCTCCTTAAAGTGAAATATCTGCAGGAACGTCAAAACCGGCAGTCAGAAGCCGCTCACGTTTCGGGCGACGCAGTGAGATTACCTCCCTTGAATCTTTCCATCAAGGAAGAATTCATCCTTTTTGCATTCGAGAAGTTTGTTGCGCTAATTTATGCCGCTTTTGTTGCAACTGAAGCGGAAAAAGTATCCGTTGCAGCGTCTGCCGCTTGGAAGAAACAAAGGACTGACAATACGTCAGGGAGAGTTCATGATATTCCTTCAAGGATGAAGCTATGGCATTCACTTCCTTCAGTAGGAGTTGAAAAGAAATTTATGTTGGTGCACGAAGCATGCGGATGTAGTCGCGCGTCGTGTCCGATAGCGGTGGCTATTATTTGCATGAAAATCTTTACAGATCACCTGTACCAATGTGATGATGACGGTCGCCTGCCTTTGCACCGTGTAGCGATTCGTGGACTAGGCTGGGAGCCTCCCGGTAGTCTCGAAACAACACATGCTTCTCTAGCTGACGAGACATTGAACTTGTTGAAGGAGGTTTTAACTGCATCTCATGTGTCGGCACCCATGACGTATGACAACAACAGACAGCTACCATTGCACTGTGCGATAGACTCCATTGTAACGTCGCTTAGAATGGGGAAGCATCGTCGAGAAACTCTGCATGCTGAAGCAAGGGTGACCCTACAGAAATATCGCCACACCCACGTGCAAATTGCAATTGATATATTATCCGAGTTACTGCAGGCTAATTCGAACGCGTTGGAGATAAGAGACGGGAAGTCCGGCCTTTATCCTTTCATGCAGGCAGCTGTCGAAATTGACGACTGCACTGTCGTAAAATATACGAATGATCTCAGCCATCGTCCTGGATTTCATGTACCAGGCGCTACGGTTCATTCCTATGAAGATGATATCGTGGAAGAAAGTGATGCCGAAGGAGAAAGCGATCACCTCACAATAGTCTACTTTTTGTTGCGTGAGGATCCATCTGTAATTGATGTACAACAAATATTAGGTTAAGCTCTTAAAATTATTAGAAGAAGTTGTTAACATCATTGCTGAGAGTAGGAAGGTCATCTAGGTAGTTATTGATATCATTAGGAACAAACTAAGTTGCGTTCGCACTTACCAGAGCTAACCTCGAGTTTTGACTGATACTCGCTACTTGTTGGTCGTTTCATCAACTCTCTCAAAGCAATGGTAGCGTATGCAGAAGGAGGCAAAGTGAACCCTATCATCATTCCAAACAGAACCTGTTCGTCTTTCTTAGCTTCTTCCGTTTCAGCTGTGACGCCACTCAACTTCATTAGATCTGTATTAATAAGCGGCTGTAACGGATCAAAGTACTCTTTCACTTCATAGCTGACATCTGACGGTTTGCACATCAACTTGCGATAATCACCGCAAAGAGAAATTTCTTTATCCCCAATTTGTTTGAATGCATCCTTGCTGATGCCATCCTCATCCATCAATTCGACGAGAAAATCACCCGACGACCCAGTAGGATAATCAACCCTGCTCCCAACTAGTGGCAAGACAACATCCTCAATTGTAAACGTTCCCTCCTTTAAATCAAGTTCGTCCACTACTTTCACACGTTTCCCCTTCAGGCCACTGGTCCCACCTCCATTGTCGCCTAAGGATTTATCCTCTATCAATACCAGATCACCCTCTCTTACTTCCGTGCTTCCACCTGTTTTGATCCTAAACGAAGCAACCTTATTCCAAAGGAAGCTCTGATATGCGTGTAAAAACATCGATCTCATATTTTTGCTTATTGATGTGAAGGCCCGTTTGTAGTCTCTCGGTTTACGAGAGAGGCTGCTTACAATTGACTTTTCACAAACCATGAATCTCGAGCACATTTTCTCTACTTGCCGAGCAATTTCTCCTTCTGTTTTACTGGCTTTCGCTTCGTCTTCTTTGACGTTTACGCCATCAAATCTCTTTGCCCATGATCTACGCGCTTCAAGAACACGAGGAGAATCGCCATCGGCTTTTTCTCTCATGATTATATCAATAGCTCCCTCGAAGTCACCTTTTAATACTTGCAATCCAACCTCGTGTGTATCAATGCTTTTGCCAAATCGCTGCATGCCAAAGTAATTTATGAAACCATACTGTTTGAACGCTTCACCGGCCAACGCTAGTTTACGACGAATTGTGTCGTGGTTATCATCGTCTCCTGTATCAATATTTCTTAGCACAATGTCGAAACGATTACCAGACAAAGCTCCTAATTTCACTTCATCGTTCGAATACGTCAAGTTGCCGACACGAATGATACACGAGCCATGTGTCGAAGAATTCCCCCCGCCTACGCCATCACGTTTGTTGATGGCAAGGAGCTGCTCTTTCTCTACCCTGAAGGCAGAACAGAATTGTGTGGTCACACCTCTCTTATCTTTCATACCTGCGTAATTGATCCCCCTCTTGGGATTTAGATGTGCAAACCTTGTCACATCTTTTGCAGCAGTCGAGGTGTCAATATTTTCCTTGTACAAGACGAACCTGAGAAAGTTGGGACGATCGCGTGGCCAAATGTCGCTTTTCTTGTGCTTGTTGCTCCTAACTTTTCCTTGGCTGTTACCTCCAGCGACAAAGGTGTCTTTTGGCATCTTGTCAAAGAAGCTCATATGCCACACCCTGAGTCTCCCTTCATAATTATTTGCACGTACAACTGAATTGAACGCTGGACATTTGAAAAGTTGGTGGATATTCCGACGTACCTGCTTATCTGCAATAGATGGAAGAGTATAGAACTGCTCAACAGGATCATGTTGCTGCAGAAATGCAATCACTTCCTTTCCAGTAGCATCACCTACAAGCTTGCAGATGCTCTCGGTGAAGTTATTCCAATCAATCTCACTTTTGCTGGCTACAGCGTCACTTGCCATTTTACACTCAGACGCATCATCGACTGCACTTTCTGAGAGTTTTCTCTTCCTAGAATTTACATCATCTATTGCATCATCTTCATTACTCCTTTCCCTCTTTGCTTCAATTTGAATCGGGTTACTGTCGTCGTCTTGTACTGATGTTTCCAGTTTGTCAAGACGTGCAACATTTCCATTCAGATCAACTTCATGCACTACAAAGTCGGAATACCGAGCTTTAACAACGCCACTAAACCCGTCATGGGTTGAAGCATATTCTGTGATACCCACTTTTCGTTCGAGGTCATCGTATCTGTTGGCCATGATGGTAGTTTCTTCGTTCGCTTCTTAGCAATATGTAACGCCTTAATATGTACTGATCATGATGTTAGTTGTCGGCGTTCGCGGCGTCCATCATTCTATCACCCTACGCTCTGTCACAGGGGACTGGACAGCTAGAGAAGAGAGAAGGCAAGCGCTATCTGTGATGGGGTAAGTATGGTTGGTGTACAATAGCAAGACGTTGTCCATCGCTCATACCTTTGGTACTGGACTTATGTTCCTACGGACATCGGGTGGAGACTAGCCGGCATGTTCAAATTATTTATCTACTACTACTAAACCAACCACGTCTCTAGAGCCCTACAACACGAAAAGGCAGCCAACTTCTCCCATGGAGGAATGACCTTGGGAAGGAGGCAGCCTCCCTCGTCTGTCCGTCACAGCAAACTTTTCTAACCAAAATCCAATGCCTGATGTGAAGGACAGACTTTTGGATCGATACGCAGCTCACACAAAAAATAATAGCTTCTCGCTGTTAGCATAATGCCTCATAATACTACTTAGCATCATCATCTATTTGCATCCCAATCCACCATACCATAGGCAATACAATGAACTCTTCCACTTCATCGTTTTTCGCTGGTGTAGCTTGTACTGCAGCTGCCATGCTTCTGTATCAAAGTTGCATAACGAAGAGGAAAGGTGATCAAACCAACTCGAAGCAAACAACGAAACCAGCTGATTTTGAAGCTGAGATAACTTGCTTCGACTCTGTTGATCTAGATCAGCGAATGATTCGCAAAGCAGAGGGAGCAATTCGCAAACGAACATCAAGGTTGATTATTGTAGTAGAGAGGTGTACGAACGATCATAACTACAGTGCCATCTTAAGAACTGCAGAGGCATTGGGAGTGCAGAACATTTGGATCATATCACCACAAACTATCAATTCTACGCTAGAAATCGAGAATAGTCAAGGAACAGATGAGAGTGATATTGACAACATTGGCGAAAATGCAACATTGAAACGATCTTCGGGTGCTGTTGTTAGGACAGCAACAGAATCTGAAAAGAAAGATCGAGCTATGCATCATCTTTATGCACGAAAAGCAACCGAATGGTTGACTGTGAAAGATTTTGAAGATACAAAGACATGTCTTCAAAATCTAAGAGAAGAAGGCTATCAAATCTGGGCAACTGATCTTGGCCAGGAGGCAAGTTGTTTGACTGAAGATGGAATCAGGCAACATTTAGGTGGAGAAACATACAATGGCAAGCTAATTCCAAACAAGGTCGCAATTGTATTTGGCACTGAAGCTGTTGGTTGCACTACAGAGATGTTGAATGCAGCAGATTTGCGTGTATATCTCCCATTACGAGGATTTGCGGATAGTCTCAACCTCAGTGTGGCAACAGCATTAGTAGTACATCAATTGTTTGTCTTGGACCCCACCTTGGAAGGTGCCATGAGCGAAGAGGAACGCAAGGGATTGCGTCAGGCATGGTATGCTAAGCTTGCATCGCAACGACTTCTTTCATCGGCTGATAAGAAACGCAGAGCAAAGCTGACGGCTTATTTAGAAAGGTGTGAGGCTATCGACAAGAAGATAAACGCAGGAGAGTTCGTGTTTAAGGAAGAACGTGAAAAGTGGAGTAAGATGGACGCAAAACGGAAAGAACTAAATGCAATTGAGGACAAACTTGCAGCAGACTCTAAGAAAGCAGTGAAAGAGTTGGTAGACAACCCACCTTCTCCAATTACTGATATGCGAAGAGCGGATGAGCATCGTATCTGCTATGTTGGAAAGAATACCAAGAAGTCTTCACCTTGGCAAGATATGCCAGCCACTAGAAAGATTGCTGTAACGAAGTATGCAACTGCATCATTCTTCAGAGACAGGGTTGGAACGGAAGAAGAGAAAAAGGACTAATGCTAAATTGCATCTTTTATAGTGCCTGTTGTGGACATTTACATCCCAGGATCAATATATGACACAGACCCAAACTGAGTGTCAAGCCATGCCTGAATGAAAGGAACAAGATAAAACGGCTGGAATAGTAAGTCGTTTGCGGCCAAACTAATCACTGGTTTGTGTGTCATTCCCTCCTCAAAAATATATGCCGCCACTGCAATCATTGAAGCTCTTCCGTTTAATATTTCTCTCTCTTGCATGTTTCTCTTCATGGATTCGGGCGCCCCTTCCATTATTGCAAGCGGATCCCAGAAACATTCTCCTGGAAGAAAGGCATCACCAGATTCATTTTCTTTGATTTCGCTTGAGTAAATATCTAGGTAGCCCAAGTTGAGCATGAAAAATGTCATAACCAATGGAGCGAAGGGTAAGGTCGGTCCACCGTAGATTATAGTCGTAGATCCAAACGTTTCTGGGATAAATATTCGATCTGCTATTTCCTGAAGAGGCCAAATCACTGCAGCAAGCATGGCCAATCGTCCGTGGCGTATTTCTGCTTCCCTATAATCTCTAAGAATCAATGCTGGAGGACGATCTTCTTCTCCTACAAATCCAACAGTGGGCATGGCTGCTCCTGCCTCTGGTTCTTGCTCTGGTACTTTATCGCCTCGTATTCTGTTCTTTCGTTCTGGTACGAAGCTCAGTACGAAGCTCTGTACTTGTTGGAAGTAATCCTTGGTTGATAAATCAAGTGGATCCCACCCCTCATCTCCAGGGAGAATCCCACTACCAACAAGCGCGTCAGCTGGGACAACACCCACTAGCAAGGCTTTCTCAAGGTCTTCAATACCCTTATCAATACCTTGTCTCGACATTAATTGATTCCATTCTGCAAATTGTTCCAATTGAGTTTCATCCTCGTCATCTTCAGGTAAGGTAATAGTTTCTCCAGCATCTTCTAAACCCAAGATTTCGAGCAATGTTTCTTTGTCAAATTCTTCTAACAGATCGTCGGCATCGTCTATGTCAACAAAGTCGTCATCACCATACAGACTTAAGAATTCATCAATGTCCATAGTTTCCCAGTCAGCTGTGTCTGATGAAAATTCAGCACTTTGATCATCCGATTTATTCGGATCAGAGCTTCTACTCTCCGATTTGTCTTCTGCAACCATCGATAGACGAAGCGTACATAGACCACCCCTAACATCATTCAATCTGAATGGAGGATGATGTTTCTGGAAAGTTTTGACATGAAGTTGTTTTATATTGAATGCTTGGCAAAAGTGTGCAAATGATATGATAATGCTGTAGCAGAGTGCCGCAGCTGCTGCACCTCTGTAGGTTGCTCTGTTGGGTGATGATGGTGGTGATGATTGCATCATTACTGATGCTGCTGCTAATATCATGGGATGATGCCTACCTCCAGCGCCCTCCTCTCCTTCGTGTAAATTACCAGCTCGCTATTATGGTAACACGCAGAGAGCATCCACCATTATGGCGGTAAAACGATGATAGAGGCAGCGGGGGTGGGCGGTGGGCTTGAGAGAACACAGTCTGTCCTAACTTTACAGCGTTTGTGCTTTTATCAAGCATACATAGCGTGGTCATTAAGTCAAAGCTTGCACTCTGCGCCTTGGATCTTGTCAGGCCTTCTTCAACCAACCAGATTCGACTCATGATCTCTCATGATGACGCGGAGAAGAGCATGCAAATCTTATTGCCTTCCTCACTTGAGCTTGCAGGTTGGGGCCGCGGAGGACAGTGAATAGCATGGCATACAAAAACGAAGATTACCCAACAATGCAATTGACTAGGAAGAAACGAAGTTGCACCAATTATGCAGCGGCAGCCACGAGCATAACTCTGCTTGCAAGCTGTCACCAATTATCAGATGCGTTCTGCACCCACAATAGCCGCATCCTAAAGAGCAATTGTCTTCACGGACGCGGCTGCCGGCACCAATTATTTTCAAAAAAGGGATCGAGTTCAAACATCCGAAGCAACAGATCTTCATCGCCCTCTCGGTCTGTGGTTGTGGAGGAAGTTAAACCGCTGACTTCTGTCTCGAAGGAGCGTCGACTGAATGCCCTGGATGCTCTGACAAAGAAAAGATCTGATAATGATCTTTTAAATGGCTCGCCGTTATTTGCCGATATGGATGCGGCAGCCATGCTCTTAGAAACATTCACCCAAGCAACCAATGGAAGTGACAACGGTAAATCGTCAGGAATTGCACAGAAACGGATGGGAAGTGTTCCCGGGGCCATGACAATGTCTACATTGCGGCAAAGAGCAGCCGAGGAGGGTGGGTATGCATTATCTCCTCGTGAATCACAAAGTCTGTATAACAATAGCCAAAGCAGCCAGCAGTCAAAACGGCGAGCGGTTGCATCTCTGATTGACAAATTGGATGAAAGGATTAATGAACAACGTAATTTTATAGAAGACGGTGCTGAGGTATCAGAGAGAGCTCCAATGAAGCGAGGAAGGGGAAGGCCACGGAAAGAGGCACTGCCACAACAAGATGTTGTCGCAGCATCTTCATCTGAAGTACATGAGGTAATTCCGCTAGAAATCTCCAAGGAGTCCCCAGGCGAAGCCACTCAATCGTCGCAACCATCATCGTCAGCGCGGATAACTGGAGGCACCCTCATGAACAAACGCATCAGCAATAATAGCAGTGTAAAACAACGGCTGGTGAATGAATCTAGCGATGCAGTTCCGCCGCCGCCGCCGTCAAAGGGTGCCATATCCAAGACATCTATCTCCGATCCCTTAATTGGAGCCAGTGCCATTGTGAGCAAACAACGGAGACGGGTGGTTAAATCCCTACCCAAGTCTCGACGGGATAAAAATGGCAACTTGATTGTCGACAATAATAACAGCAAGGGCGAGCACAAGCAAGAAGACCGCGTCAACACATTTCCTGCAGGGCGTAGTGGAAGTGGTTCAGCGACCCAAGATTCCTTGTTCAATCGTTATTACAAAACTGAATTACTCACTGCTAAGGAGGAATATTCCTTAGGCATGAAAGTCAAATTCATGATTAAATGTGAAGCAGTGCACGAGGGCCTATCGTTAGAGTTGGATAGACAGCCCACCATCGCTGAATGGGCCGCTGCGTGCGGTTTCACTGACCACGACGCGGAGATGTGTTCCGAAAATTATATAGAGAATGATTTAGATCGTCAAATTCGTCCAGTGAACTCGGATTCTGAGGAAATGGACCCAAATATGTTTGTTGGAAATGGGCTAGTCAACGATAGTGGGGTAGGTAGAGGAAAAGGTAGAGTGAAGAAACCCCCGCCAACTGTTTTGGGCAAGTTTTATGACGATAGTTATGAAAAGTTCAAGAGAATAAAGGAAGAGTCTTCTGGCGACAACAGTGACTATGATGAGGAGGAAGAAGAGGAAGAAGTTGATATTTTCCTATACATTCAGAAAACAGCTCCAGGCAAACCCATTAATCGTGGAAACCCTAGAATATTCCGTGAGATGATCCTCACCGCAAAAGAAGCCAAGCAGCGAATGGTCCAATGCAACATGCGTCTTGTAATGAGTATTGCTCGTCGGTATCATGGCGTTGGTGTAAATGTGCAAGACTTGGTGCAAGAGGGAAGTCTCGGCCTAGCAAGAGCTGCAGAGAAGTTTGACCCGAGAAAGGGCTTCAAGTTCTCCACCTACGCATCGTGGTGGATCCAACAGGCTGTATTTCGATCCATTGCCTATCACTCCCGAACGATTCGACTTCCAGTGCACGTCCACAATTTGCTCAATAAAGTTCGACGAGCACGCCAAATACTACAGCAGGAACTCGGACGCGTGCCCACCAATGAAGAGATGGCGGAAGAAATGGATATGTCTATAGAAAAGTACAACAAAATGATCCGCAATACACGAAATGCAATCTCCCTTGAACAGCCAAAATACAAGAATAATCCAAAAGATTTGGGCCATGAAAGTGAAGCATTGGTGGGTGACATGGTTGATTCGTCAGCTGTGACTTTTGATGAAAATACACCAGAGCAGAATGTTGACCATGGCTTACTTCATAACGATATACAATACATGCTTGGGAAACTGGGTGAAGATGAACGCACAGTGTTGTGCCTCCGCTACGGAATAAATGACGGTATAACAAGAACTGTAACGCTCGTAGCATCAGAAATGAGACAAACCAAGTCATGGGTGAGGTCACAAGAATGCAGAGCACTGCGAAAGCTTCGTCGGCCGTGGTATGAGAAGAGACTAAAAGAACATAGAGAATCTCTTCAAGCAGCAATAAAGTAATAATATGTTTGATAGACGATACACTTTTATTTTTTCTTACAGTTTTCGTCGTCCTTTATTGTGTTCTTCTTCGCCTCGACGGGATTGTTGTTGTAGTTATCGATCAAATATTTCACACGTTCTTGGCACGTGAAGAGGTTTTTGAATTTGCACTCTCCACAGAATGAAGTCAACTTGTCTTCTTCCATATCTTTTTGCATCTGTTTTTCTGCCGCCTTGATGGTATTAAGCACTCTTTCATTTGAAGGACAATGATCAAACCCAACACCTCCTTCCTTGAGCCATGGCAGCATACTCAATGATGGTTTCTCAGGTTTACATTCATAATGGTGTTTGTGGTGATCCTGTGAGTACTGTGTACCTGCGCACCATCCCACTGTGCCTGGATGTATAGCACCGAAATAGTTTAGGATTGAATTTATAGCTTCCTCTCTCCATTTCGCCCAGTTGGGGTTCTTCCATAAGAGTCGTCGATGAGATTGATTTGGTATCAGTATATTAGCACTGTCGGCGTAAATCTCTGACGGATCTTCAGTTAGCCGTCTCCCTGGATTTACAGTATTAATTTTCTGTGGGACAGTTCTCGGAGCTCTTCCAGATAAGTGCGAAACCAATGTTGATACAGTCATATCATCAGGCATAGTTTTGTGATGTACCACCCAATTTCTCAACTCTTCAAAGGCAGGGTGCCAAATGAAACATAAAAAGTTGCGGTGTAATATGGAGCCCGACGGTAGAAGCATGTGGGCATTGTAGTCTGGGAAGGAGAAGTAATTATACTCGACATGATCACCCGTGGCATTTCGACAGAACGGAGTAAATGGAGGATAGGTAGCACCGCTATCGCCATGTACGCTGTTTGTGACAATATCAATGCTTTCCTGTAGACCCTTCTTTCCTGCCTCTTTCATTCTACTACTCAAATAGCGAATGTTCCTGGGAAATGCACCAACTTGAACATTGGAATTGCGCCTCCACATTTCCAATCCACTATCAACCATTGCCTCCTTACTAAAGAATGGACCATCATCATCAAAGTAAATGACTGCCTGATTCTTCGGTTGAATCCTTGGATGATATCTATTGAGTAAATTGTTCGCAAGTCCCTCCTCCAACGAAAAGAAGATTCGAAGTGGATGATTTGGATCTGCATCCCAAGAAAGCAATTTGGTGGCATACTGTTTTTGTTTCTCATCAATCACAGATGTTAATGTTGTTCGATGAGAGTTCCAAACAATGATGATTTCTGTTAATCCTGGCCATGAGTCTACCATTACTGTCAATGGGTCCATAAATGCCTCGAGACGTTCTGTGGTGTGCGACATGATAACTAGTGTGTATGTTGTAACGTCGCATGATTTTGGAGGGGGTAGATAGCAAGTAGGATAGTTTTCATCGTCATTATTGATTGCAGCAACTTCTCCTTGAGATTGCTGTTTATTATTATCATTATCCTTTAATAGCCATCGCTCTAATGCTAGTGCAACACCTCTTTCGGGTAACGGAGGTAAATCAGTCGCCTTTTGTAAAGACTTTGTCAAAGTGTCAATATGATGATCTGGGATATTGTTGCATTGTTCCTCGGTCCATTTGACGCGTTTAATTATAGACTCAAACACAACGCTTTCGTGGATGGTATGTGGCATTGTATTGTCTGCTTCGGTGATTGTTTGGGTATTAGTAGCGTGACTGTCCCTGATGACAGACGGTTTGTCCTCCCCTCTGCGTACAAAGTTGTCCTTCTTCTGCATCTTGGTTATTTCTGTATGATCTTGAAATTGGACATGATAATAATTTCCAAGATAAAGAGAAATCGCCACAGAAAGGAGTAATAGGCCCCCAACCATCCTGAGGAGCACTTTGGAAGTGAGGAAGTCTTCACAAGAGGAAGAGGAGGAAGACTCCTTTATTAGTCGCCTCTGCTGCCGCAAATGGCCCTCCCTCCGATCATCTGGAGGAGATGAGGTGGTCGACATTGACAGGCTGTGACCACTTACCGCCGCGGACTGTGCTGCTGGACGTGCCGCGCTATTGTAGTAGCAACCGTATATTCTTCCCGTTCCCCTGCTTTTGCCGAACACGCGAATAAAACGATGTGATGAACTTGATGAAGGACGAGCGACATGCAAGGTGAACTTAGGAGAAGCGGGGAACATTATTTTGTTTGATTGCAGTGTCATAATAATCCTAATAATTGTTTGATAGCTCTTATCATACCTCATCTTCGGGAGAAGAGAGAGCCTGTGCTGAAGGTGCCCAGTGTCTAAAAAAAAATGACTATAAAAATGAACACATAATAAATAAAGATAAAACATATCTAGATACATCTATTATCTGCAGTCTTCGTGCTGCTTGTTGCCGGGCATAATATAATTATTATTTGATCATTTGATCGCGTTGGATTAATTGGCGAGGAGGGGAACTTTTTATTATTAAATGACCGAAAGCAAAGGCTAACAAAATGGAGGAGAAAAACTCCAATTGCAATATCCATGCAGAATTAGATCAGCTTGACAAAAGTCTGAACAACGAGCTAGAAGGTTTACAGCGGATAATAGATCTATCAAAAGAATCGACTCCTGCTGCAAAACAAATTATAGACGAAGGTGTCGCAAATGAGCCAGATAATCCGTGCGTAGAGGAGGAAGACGACAATAATAAGCACGTAGTACAACCACAGTCACAATCTGCGGAACAACGAGGTATCAATCATACCGATTCAGCAGGTCAATCCAATGACATCATCCGACGTCGACTACGGAACAAATCTCGGCGTGGGAAACGCAATGACAGTACAAAAGGTGGTCCCGGATGCAACCAACAAGAGTCGTTCACTTCCGCTAAGAAAAAAAATAATATGAATCAAAAGAAGCAGCAAAAACAACCAAGGAAGCAAGCTGACGAGATAGCTACTGAAGATGATAAGAATGCGGCCGAAAACGTAGAATCTCCATGTACAGAGAAAAAGACACAACCTACAAGAATGGAAGGACGTGGAAGGGGTGCAAGGAGACGAAGAGCCCGACGAAGACATCAGGAACAAGATAAGCAACAGAATAGTGATGAACCAACCTCATCTTGTAATGAAATCCCAAATGAGTCTATAGCGGAGGGGGAGAGAGAAAGCAAAGAAAACACGCAGATGAAACATAAAGACGATCATGTTGTGAAAGACACCAAAAAGCCGAAGGCTGGCGGACCTGGCGAGGGGAAAGGAAGACGCGCAAGGGCTAGACGTGCCCGACTCCGGAGAGAACAGCAGAGAGTGAAAGATGAGGGTGCAACGACTGAATCCAACGGACAGATTGACAATCTATCCTGAGCACAAAAGCAGATAAGTATTGATAGGTCGCAATGATTTCTTGTCAATTAGAGGCGTGCAATTGCAACATGATTTTAATACATTATACACATTCACACCAAAGTCGAACTTTCGTCGACTGCGGCAGTTCTGTCCATTGCGATCAATCGCTTAGTTTGAGCTCTGGATTGCCAAACATAATAGATATATCCGACAATAACCATCCCAACACAAATTAACAATGTTGGGATGTCGTCTGATGTCATCACGGCATCAGAACCGTCTTCTTTGGGGATGTCACTGTCATCATCGTTCCCTTCCTTTATCTTTTTTACCTGCTGTAGATAAGCAGCTACCATTAGAACAAAGTCAAAGGAGCCGTGGAGGAGGATAGCAGGGGCGATGATCCGTCCAAGACCAACACCACGTTGTCCCTCAAGGTCTCTTTTGCAAACGCCAATGCTTTGGATGGCGGCACATAGAGGATGCACAGGAAAGATTGATCTTGCGATCAGCGTCTCTATTTCCAAACCCACCGATTGGCTCGGAGTGTACCCAAACACATACAACAGATTCTGCGACATTCGTCAGCATCAAACATATTAAGCGAGCAGGAGTACATGAGAAAAACAAACAAAATAACTTACCTCGCAGCATGCAAAGCCCAGAGCTACAGAACACATGGCAACCGTGATGCCCGTGCCAGTTGACCTTATACTTTTCGTGTTCACCTCATTCTCTTCATTCTGGTCGCTAGTATTGTTTGGCCGTTTCTGTGGGAGCAAGTCTGGAGTCACCACCATCCAATATCCAAAATACTTGATCATTTCTTCGCACAAAGCAGCGATGACGAAAGCGTTCAAGAATTGGAAGAAGATGAACAAGGCCGGATATCCAACGGCCAAATCCTTCATTGCATGCTTGGGGTCAGTTTGCAACTTGTTCACAAGCTCACTATCTTCGACAACGATGAAGATCATAGCAACCAGACTGAGAAGTTCAGTGACTGTCGATACAATCAACTCAAAAATCATCGCCATCGGCGTTGTGAGAAGGAATCCGCATGCGAAGAATTTGATGACTGAATCAAATGAAAGATCAAAACGGTTCCACCTCCAAAAAATAAGGTATTCAAGAAAGAGTGCCTGGCATAGTGTCAGCAGCAACACAACCATGTTTGAGAACGTAAAGTTCTTGTCAATGTCAGATAAAGCAAAAAGAATGAGGATGGCCAAAACGCCACCGAGATTTTGCAGCAGCTTGACGGATAGCTTTGAGATAGCTTTGGCATGCTGCACAAAGCTTCGGATCTGATTTTCATTCAGGTACTGAATTGCAGGATAGTAATCTGTGAAAGGTTCGAAAGTGATATAATCCATCTTGGGCTCAACATTCCCGGTGAGTCTTTCAATCTCACGTTCCTCTTGCGCGATAGCGCAGGCACTGCAACATTGACACCAGCATCCACAACATCCACCCCAAAATGTCTTCGATAGACAGTCCCAAAGGCGCGTGCAAAAGTCTCCCTCCACTTCATCACCAAACCCTCTGTTATCATCAACTGGTAGATCTTGAGCATAGCAGCAACTACAGGATCTATGCGCACGATAAACGTCAAGTCGATGCTGGTGCACATAATGTGCCATTTGGTTCGGATCAACTTGTTCCCCCCTCGCTGATTCCCTTTCTCTGTATAACTTCATCATAATCTCTCTCCTCGTTTTTCTCTTTTCAATCCTCCCCCTTATACCGAGGAATACGAGATAGGCGTAGAAGGCCAATCTTAATGGGAGTGGTGCAACTTTGATCGTCGTATCACCATCGTCCTTTTGGTCATTATTTCCGTATGTACTGGTGCTGTCACCGTTTGCAGGGATTGTGACTTCGACAGCAAAGTAATTTAACGATGCAACAAATAGCGCCGGGATAATCAGATACATCAGTAGACGTCTCCACAGCGGTGGCGGCAACTCCCCAAATAACAAATAACGATTGCGATCGCTCGAGAGAACGCCGCAGCATGCTATTGCACAGCAGTCAGTTCTCCGCATCGGATCCCGAAAGATTTGACATATGCTAGTGCTAAACCCGCCACGAAAAACCCTACGATTTATTGATGAGGGTGATGCAAAATCAGGTTCGGACATTGGGATAGGGATTCCCACCGTTGTTTCAACCATGGTTTATCGGAGGGGTAGTAGATGTATGTTCCTTCAGTGACATTCAGATATGCGTCTGAAATTGATCCTTATACAACATGGACAGGACTTACAAGCTCGAAATTGGTAGCAATTGTTGCAAATTTTATCGATAGGTGCTCTATCCAAGCTTCGGAGAAGTTTGAGCTGTAGTGTTCTTTGAGTTAATGGTGATGAGTGATGAGGGACCGCGCTGGAATTTTGCATCTTGTGTTGTTGTTCAGACTAGTACATAGCATGTAAGGGTATAGTTAGCATGTACATAAGGGTAAAAAACGTCGAGTGTTAGTTAGAGTAGCCTGTACATAAGGGTAAGTATGGGATGAAGGTGTACAACTTCCTCCGACCGTACATAGCATGTAAGGGTATAGTTAGCCTGTACATAAGGGTAAAAAACGTCGAGTGTTTGTTAGAGTAGCCTAACCGGAGGAGGAAGTTGTACACCTTCCTCCGGTTGATGGGTCGGAGGAAGTTGTACACCTTCCTCCGGTTGAGGAAGGTGTACACCTTCCTCCGGTTGATGTGCCTGGGATGAAGGTGTACACCTTCCTCCGGTTGATGTGTCTGGGATGAAGTTGCTCATCTCATAATTTGTTAAACGAGTTGATGCAACTTCCTCCTCCGGTTGATGGTTCTGGGATGAAGGTGTACAACTTCCTCCTCCGGTTGATGGGGCTGGGATGAAGTTCAATAGTTATCGTTTCATTACCTCATAATTTTTCAAACGAGTTGATGTTCACATATCAATCGACAGAACCAAAATTATTACTTAGACGATCAAAAGAAGAAGAGCGGCGGCAGCAGCGAGTAGTGGCCTTCGATGGAATAATGAATCTGCGACAGATATCTGCGGCTCGTCATGGCCGTAAACGTAAAATAGGATAATAATGCCGAAGAAGAGACGAACACGACGATGATGCGGGGGCAGCGGAACCAATGGCTGTCGACAATAATGATGCCCTTGAAGGCGGAGAAAATACTCATTTACCGGCTGCTTCCCCTGCGGCGGCTGCTCCAGTGAGTAAATTATTTCAACCTCGAAGCCAGCCGGAGATTTCGTGACCACAAAGTGGAACTAACAAGCCGTGTGCTACTGATATAGCTAGTGGTAAAAATTACTTCTAACATAATGAAAGCCGCTAGTTCAAGCCCCGAGTATGGCAACTCTTTCCTCACGCGCGGCACGTAAGAGCCAGTAGTAGTAAGTGCCATCAGAGCCAGCCAGTAGCCATTAGCCGTAGTCTGATGGGGGAACTGTACCACAGGAAGTACTTTAGAGAACTGTAGGTTTAAGCAGGGGGCAACACTAAGGAGTAAGCCCCAAGTGAGGGCCCCTAGCATATCAGTCGATTAGAGATGACTGTCACTTTAGTGGTGCAGTCAGGCTTGTAATGCTAAGTAGCATGAGACTTGAACTGCAATATTGAGACAGTCATCTCGCAGCTCTAGCGGCTTTCATTATGTTAGAAGTAATTTTTACCACTAGCTATATAAGTCGACTTTTAGAGCTAGTGGTAAAAATTACTTCTAACAGTTTTGTCGAAAACATATATAACCATAGGATGAATCTTCTTCGCTAATCCTCTTCTTATCTCTTCTTAACCATGGCGCCCTTCCCAGTAGACCAAACACGTGCATTTGGCAAACTCATTTTATTTGGAGAGCACTTTGTCGTTTACAAAGTCCCAGCTCTTGTGGGTGCAGTTTCAGCCTACACCGACTGCCATTTCGAATACACTTCCGAGCCTGGTCTAGAAGTGGTTGACAACCGGCCTGCTGTTCCTCTCTACAAGGAGAAAAAGATGGATGAGGGCATAGAGGCAATTAATTTAACGTTAAAGCATTTAGGTGTCGACACCACGAAGCGTGGAGTCAAACTGACATTCGGTGGCGACCTATGTTGTGCCTCTGGAATTGGCGCCTCAGCTGCTCAGGTTGTCTCCCTCGCACGTGCTATCAACATTGCAGATTCTCGATCCCTCTCCGAAGATGAGATCAATGCCGCTGGATATGAAGGAGAAAAGGGATATCATGGAACTCCATCTGGGATAGACAATACTGCTGCCACATTTGGAGGGCTTCTCCGGTTCCAAAGGACCGATGCAGCGCCCATTTTTGACAAGAAAACATTGGTTTCGCCCATACGGATTGTCTATGCATCTACCGGGATCACTGCCAGTACTACAGAAGTGGTTGGTGATGTGCGGGTTAAGAAAGAGGCAGATGAGTCTTGGTTTGAGAATCTTATTAGCAAATACACAGAGCTATGTGAAGATGGCCAGCGGGCAGTTGAAGAGGGTGATTTGGACAAACTTGGCAAACTTATGAACCTAAATCACGAATATCTCCAAGAACTTACAGTCAGTTGCAAGGAATTGGATGATCTTGTGGACGCTGCACGTGCCGCAGGAGCTGTAGGTGCCAAGATGAGTGGTACGGGCAGGGGAGGCCTTATGATTGCACTGACGCCTACAGAGGAAATTCAAAATGAAGTAGCGTCTGCATTGGAGAAGTTGGCCCCACAGGTTTGGAAGACTGCGTTTGCGTAGTTTGTTTTTATTGATAAATCGTTTCAGGGCGTTTTGTTAATGTGGTCTGTGCAAATAATGATTGAAGTTAGATTAGAAACAAATTCAGGAGGTCCTTTGATTAACTTTAAGTGTAAGTCAGTATATTCAAACCTCATTTTTTCTGTCAACACCCTACTCCTATCTGGAATCTTTCAACCAAAGCTGTGCTGCAGTCTCTACTTGTGGCTTTAACCATGTAGTTGCTCTAGGCATCGCTCTTGAGGCAGCATAGTCCACAATCCATTGCGGTAACAGCCTAGATACCCTCAATTCACATAACAACCACACGCGAGTGTACCCCTCCTTCCCATCTGGATTGCTCTGCGTGTACCATATCCCCTTTGCATACTTTAAAACAACGTTGGAACTGGCAGGATCCAGGGTGAAAATCATGTAGTCACCCTTGGGATGAGGTCGGTACTTATGCAACGCAGCAATCTTCAGTCGAAACTTTGAAAGTGCGAATTGGGCCCGCGTCACTGATGGTACCCCATGCTTACAAATTGCTGCCGTGCCATCTTCAAAGTCTATCGGCTTCTCTGCTCTATAATCCTCTTTAAGATGTGTATTGGTATACATCACCACCTCACGGACTGTTGGTATAGTTTGAGGGTAAGACTGAAAATCAAGGAGGCAATCCCAAACGACCGATGAAGGTGCTTTTACATCCCAAACCACAAACCCCGAACCAGCACGTCCCATATCATCTTGATACTGGACGCGTTCTCCATCCATTAATCTTCGATATTGCTCAGTGTCAAGTGACGGGAGTTCAAATGGCAGAGGTTCTCGAGGCAGAGAGAATGCGGCCGAAACATCTCCCGTGAATGCATCCTTTTCCGTCACACGCCTTCTAACAATGTTGTTGTTACTCTCAGATTTTTCAGATGAAGAGGAGGAAGAAAGGACAAAATCATCCTCTGGTGAATCATCGCCGGTCGATGAACTTTCCGTCGTCACATTTGATGACGAAGCGGAACTGACTTTCACTCCATTCTTTGTTGCACCCGTTATCTCATTTGCAAGTTTGGATAATATTGCAGCATCTTCATATTTTGGTTCCGAGGGTGTCATCTCATCACGAAGTTGCTGTTGTGTAGAATTTTTCTTTACCTCCTTATTGTTCTTATCCTGAACCTTTGATACCATATCAAATGTCACATCCGCATCCCAAGCCCCAAGGGATGCAGTCTCTGCAACAATACTTGCCCCAGATCGAACCGAAGGTGATTCTTTATTGATTGTCGATGCTGATGAATTTTCAATACCCGTCCGTTTCTTCGCTTTCTTAAGCACTGATTTTACTCTGCTACGAACACCAAATCTGGATTCATCAAGTTCACTCTTTTGACGCACGGCATTGGACCACGTTGTACGTGCTATGGTATTTCCTGGACGATTCTGTTTAGGTCTTTTTTGCGTACTCATGAAGTGATTAGAGTGAGCCGAGTGGGTATTACGTGATCTAGGTGGCACAAAGAACGCAGACGAAGTCCGATACGGAGATGAAGCAGCATGTGTCATCACTGATGGAGATCCCAATAATAGAGCCGCTGCTACAACCAATGAAAACATTGTCTGTTGCGCAACAAGGCACCGGAGGTGGCGGTGATGACGTCTATTATGATCACGTCTTGTGGCCAACGAGGAGTCCTGAAGGGTTGACGAAGGGTGGCGATTTCTTTCAGTGCGCATGTCATTTGCTGGAAATTGAGATATTGACAAGCAGCAAGAGACTCGTTGATCCTGACTTGATCTGTCAAAGCCAGGCTGCCCCTCAATGTGTTGGGGCTGCCGAAGTAGGGAACATCCTACCTGAAAAGGATGAGTTCGCATACAGGTCGAAGTCTCCATCACAAGTGATAGTTGGTCTTCCATATCAGCATCCGTCATTAACAAAAAATATCCCGTCAGAAACACAACTACCCAATAACGCAAACTACTGATTCATCAGATTTGAAAAGCGGAATCCTATTATCGCCATTGTCCTCGTCATCCTCTCTCACATGGATGCGTCAGCCTTTGATGTTTGATAGACAATTGATCGTCTGTACGGCGACGAAACGAAGCCCCCTTTCTAAATCTATCTGACGGGCGGTGTTATCTATCTTACTTACCATATTCACTCTCAAAAGGACAGGCCCGCACTCTAGTACTACTTTTGGAACTCACCACAGGGACTGTATCAACCATCCATCCAACCGAACCATCAAAACAAAATTAGAGAGTGCGCTGCGATAAGGCAGATCGCCAGCCATGTATATGGGTCTTACTATTTTCCGCAGCCAACAGCATGACAGAGACGGAAGCAAAAACACCACAGGAAGCAATAAAAAAAGCGAGGGAGATTTGGCTTCATTCCACAACCCAATCAGATCTCGATGAAGTTGAGAGGCTGTACCGATGGGCTTTGTCATCAAAGAAGAATATTGAACCAGTTAGTGACATCAATGATGCTAGTGACAGCGAACCTCCACAGAAGAAGGCGAAAAAAGGACAATGTGGGCTCGATCGGTCCGATTACATTAGCGCAAGCGAAAAGTTTGCTCTGCTCCTTTGCCAATCGGGCCGATGCAAAAAAGCAAAGAAGGGATTGGCTTCCATCGGATTCACTTGTCGACTTGCAAAACGTGTTTTGGATTACCCAGAGGAATCAAAAGCGTCATCTCAAACAGATCTCAAGCGGCAAAAAGCTCCCTGTACAATAGTCGACAATTTTCTGACACAAGCTGAATTAGAAAGATTACAATCCGTCTTTGAGTCTACAACGGCTAGCTATTGGACAATTCATAATTATGCAGTTGAACCACCTTCTCCTTACTTCTCATATGTTCTATCTTTGGATCAAATCGAGACTGACAGATTCGGTTTCGTCGGAAGGTTAATACAAAAGGTACTTCATTGTCCTCTGTTGACTGCGAAGTTTCCACAGCTGCCGAACACAAGATATATTGAGATGTGGGCACACAATAGACCTCATGCAAGTGGGCATCAATTACACTTCGACAGCGACGATGAAGGAAGAGGCGGAGTACGAAATCCAATCATTTCAACAATTTTGTACATTGCCGATGGAGATGCTGATGAGATAGCAGGGGGTCCTTCAATTGTCACAAACCAGAAGCTAAGTGACGAGAAGCTTGCATCCAAGGGATGGATGTCCTTACCGAGACCTTGCAGACTTGTCGCATTTGATGGTAGGTATCTACATGGTGTCGTACCAGGCAAAGGGACCAAACATGGACGCAGAGTTACATTAATGTTTGCTTTCTGGGACGACATCAAGATTAGGCGAGGACTAGGACAGGGGTCGGCACGTCCGTTCCCAAAGAATGTTTTGCCTCCTTGGGCAAGCCAATTAACAGAACCAATGAACACAAACACCGATGCAGCAAAAGCTGACGACCACAACCAATATAAGAATTGCAAGACCACCGAGCCTATTGAGTTGGATAGAGTTTACGAGACACTCGAAGGTAAAGCGTGGAATAAACGGGAAATGCCCGCTTATGATGAAGTGTTTCAAGGTTTTTGATGTCTTATGTTCTAATTAATACTGTACAATGAATGATAGATTATTATACGCACAACATCATCATATACTTCTTACTGTCTCTGGACAATCACAAACGTAGACGGTGTCTTCATAACACGTAACAGCATCTTCTCGCCTGCAGGTGTTGTAATCGATCCAGCAAACACATAATCCCATATTCCACTTCCTTTTGCTTCAAACCGTTTTACCTCATTTCCAAGAATTGAAATAACCGTCTCCTTAAACTTGACACGAATTCTAGTGTCATCAAGCACTTTTCGTTCAGCATAGAGTTCAATTTTGAAAGCACCAGCGAAGAACTCCACACGGTTAATGAAATTCGTCTCATCGAGAAAGCTTTGCGTTACTTTTCCCGTCAGTGGCCCAAGAGCTCCCGAAGATGCAGAAGGCGATGCGCTGTAGATTAGTTCATGTTTCCCACTGAGCTCTATTTTTGCTGGAGATGGAGAGGATGACTGCCCGAGAGAAGCAGCAATGTCGTCAATGGTAGAGCGTTCTTCCTCGGAGAGTTTCGACCCGATTTGCCCATATTCAACACATGTTGTTAGAAGCTTTGCTGCTAGGTCGTTTCTTTTATCGTCATTAGTAGTTGGTTTGGAGTTTGTTTCAGTGGAGATGACTGTACTGCGAAGCGGAGGAAGCACCGAGAAGCCACTCACAGGCGCTATCTCTGCTGGTGCGGCAGCAGACAGGACGAAGAATATGACAGAGGCCTTCATGCTTCATGACGGATGATGCATGCAATAAGTATGATGAGGAGGAGGTCACCTTACTCTAGAGAGCAAGCTTATTCTGCGTGGTCGCAGTTTCTTTGCGATAAGTAGTGTGTATGGTAGTTTGCCTATCACACGTCAATTTGTACCATGCGCATTATCGCAAAATGTCCATCAATTCGCCAATTATCGCCGAATCTAATCCTTTTCTATTACTTCTTTCTACCCCCTCTTTATGTAGGTACCTACTTATTACTCATGTAGAAGTACATACCTTCTTATTAACGTACCCCTACGTACTCTTACGTATGTATGCAGCTGCATGCAAATCTCTGCAAATTCGGCATGCCTTTGTTATCAACCCTACCACCACCCGTGTTGGTGTCTCGCCTACATCCTCTGTATCAACAATGAGCGGCAAAGACTACGCCCTCCAGATGAAGGAGCAGGGCAATGTCGCCTACCGGGAGAAACGATTCGATGATGCACTCTGTGTTGGGGTAGGGGGCTGTGTGCGCTTCGAGGAGATAGACTTCTCCTCTTGCAATTACAATTAAATCGAACTCCATAATGGCTTTTCTGGCGAGCGAGCAGTATGACCGCGTGGTGAAGGATAGCACATTATTGCTGCAGGACGATCCGAACCATGTTAAAACGATGGCAAGGAGAGGTACAGCTGGGAAAAACTTGCCAACAACCGAGGATCGCTGGCCACGTTCCAGGAGCGTAAACAGCTGCACAACCAAGCAGTGGAGGATATGAGAGCATGTATTGAAATTTTGATTAATGTTGAAACAGATCCTGGCCTAGAGAGGTTAAAACGGGAATGCGAACAGTCGCTGCAGAGGCTATCAACACTTGACGATGATCATTACACTCGCATCGCCGAGAATCTTGACAACAGCAAGAATAGGGAGCAAATGGACAGTGGTCTACGTCAATATTTGTCCCTGCGTTTGACTCCGCTTGGTGAGCATCAGCGTATCCCTAAATTGAGCATGAGATTCGAGATGTTAGCAGTGCGGTTAATGGCGGCGTTGGAAACGACACAAAACGTATATGTTGTTAGTGCTGAGACGGGGGAAGAAGCAGTACGAACAACTATGAATTACAATTAGAGAGGAAGAGATATCCTCAACAAGATTCTAACGACAGTTGCACAAGTACCTTTCTGCCTATTTCCGGCGACAGGTTCAAATGTGAGATGTCCTCCCATTACAATTCATCTGCTGGCATTCTATATGCGAGCATGTCTCTCTGAAAAGGCCTGGGAGGAGTTCCAGATTGAAGAGTTTTGTGACGAGGCTACTGGGCATATCATATCCGACGATGTAGCGTACGCAATTGCAACGCATGGGTATCACGAAGTCGAGGACAGCCACAGCCCTTTAAGAGGGCATGGTGAAACTCTCGCTCAATCTGCAAGAGGATGCATGCCTTGCTGCTTTCGGCTTACTCGAGGTGGGGCGAAAGATTGGGCTGCTAGATTGCAGCAAGCTGTGCATTTTGGAAAGATCGAAGGTGCTGCCTTCTTTTTGAACCGTCTTCTCGAGAGGATTGACGGCAAATCACTCGTAACTACAATGCTTCAGACTGACGAGGCAGGATGTAACACTATGATGCATGCTGCCAACGACATGCAATCAGGTTTTTCGTGGCTAAGTATTCGCTTGCTTGTCCACGCGGCACTGTAGACCCTACTGAGAAGGAAATGGCAGTGAGGACGGTGCTAAACAAAGCTGATACGTATGGATATACCCCCGCTCTC
The DNA here is from genome assembly GCA_036940105.1 of Skeletonema potamos. NCBI lineage: Eukaryota > Bacillariophyta > Thalassiosirophyceae > Thalassiosirales > Thalassiosiraceae > Skeletonema > Skeletonema potamos. The sequence goes on from JALLBJ010000061.1 coordinate 126,257, forward strand.
GCGAGTTGCTCTCTCATGAACCAAGTGGCAATGGAGATGTTTGCACAAGTTGGAGCTCGTTTGTACGATAAGAAAATTAATGGAAAAGCAGTATCGAAAATGATGAAGATGGAGAACATGATACTCGGTCGACTAGATTCGATGGGAGAACATATAGCCAACATGACTCGTGCGTTAAAAGCAACGTCAGAGGAATTGTGTTATTACTGTGGGAGAGCACCCGAGAACAAGCTCCTAAGCTGCGGAAGGTGCTTCCCAGCAAAGTACTGCTCCAGCGTTTGTCAAAAGAAGCATTACAGGAAACACAAATTTGTCTGTTCATCAGCAAAGGTTGACCAAGATCTCAATTGGTTTGCATCAAACGTTTCTGCACCACGTCCTTAGATATACTTAAAAATTTGAGACTACAGTGGTATAAAGTGTAAGATCTAAGTTATCTCTTTTAGTTGCCACACTCTAACCCGGATTACCATACTTAAAACAGGAGGCATTGTCGGGGCCTGCAGTCGAGCGTTGGGCACGCGGAGGCAAATACGAAGTATTGAAATGCCCTTACTCAGGGCATACTTAAATGCACGCCAATCAACATGAGCTGGTCATTCATAGTCATTCATGGCATGCACGTGATGTACCATAACTCTTCAACGCCGATAGAGCCGCCTACTTACAATCCCCGAAGGTTATATTTAAACCAGGGGGGGGGGCCTTTAGGGCCCGCAGTCGAATGTGGTTTGCGCCGCCGGCTAACTATCCAGCCATCTATCTATCTTAGTTCTCACATACTTTAAGTTTCCGTTTCATTTATTTCCACAAACTATCATGGTGTAACCGGTTACCATACCTCTTCGATCACCTCGCTCGCTCATTCAGATCGCCTTTACCATACCTCAAGCTACTTCATGACGCTTGGTTAACGGAACTATGCAAGAAGAGGCTGTGGGTAGCCAAATGCTACCTGAATCGCCTGATTGTGATAAGTTGTTAGATGCATCCCTTCCGAACGTCCATCTGACCCGAATTGCATTTGGCTCATGTCACTCTCGAGGTGCAGTAAACAAACGTTTATCTGCAGATCCCAACAGCAAATCAATATGGGATGTGATTGCAGAATCAGTCCAGCCACAGACATTTTTGTGGACGGGGGACTCGGTATATCCTCCTTTGGAAGTCAAAGGTGACACTCCGTTGGACATACTTAAGAATGAGTTTCATCAAATGAAAACAAACACAACATTGGGCTACGCCAATTTCATCCACAACAATATGTTAGTAGGAGGGGTCCATGGTACATGGGATGACCATGACTATGGTGGAAATGATCGTGGTCACGAACTGAAAGGAAAGGATGACAGAAGAGACGCATTTTTGGACTTTTTGGGAGTCAAGAGAAAGAACAACAATAGCAGGCAAGGAGTTTATAGTTCGGTGGAATTTGGTCAACAACCACGCAAAGTCAAAGTTGTACTTCTTGATACTCGATACAACAGATCAAAACATTGCATTCCCTCGGTTGGTTCGCATCCATATGTACCACATGGTGCAATCATTGCTTGTCTGACACGTTGGATCACTTCTGGCTTAAACTTGTGCACAAATAATGGTGAAGTACTGGGAGAAGAGCAATGGGCATGGTTAGAACGCGAGTTAGCCGAAAGCACTGCTTCAATACACATCATCGTTAGTTCAATACAGGTCTTGACCACAAACTCAGTTGTAGAGTCTTGGGGACACTTTCCCAAAGAGAGAGAGCGTCTGCTTAAGTTGATCAACCATGTCTCTGGATTGATCTTGCTATCAGGAGATGTGCATCACGCAGAGATATCAACAATAACAAAACACGATAGTATGAACAGCAAAACGAGTTCAACCGCTCAAAGATCAATTATTGAAGTTACATCGAGTGGATTGACCCACTCCTGTGATGGAGGTTGGTATGGACCCTTTTGTCAACCGATTTTAGATTACTTCCCAAAGCATCGATTCCAAGGCGGTAACGTCGCATCTGATACTGATCCATCTTACTTTACAAAGAAAAACTTTGGCTCAATCAGCATTGATTGGAAAACAAGGAAATTTGACGTTAAAGTTCACGATGAATCTGGCCGAGTAGTATTAAACACTGGTCCAATTGAAATAGATGCCGCAGCAAATTTGTCAGAGAGTGACCTCGATGCAGTTGACGAAAAATCATACCTACATTTCCAAAATATGGCTGCAGTGGCCGGATTAATGGTAATTGGATTTTTGTTCCATCGATTCTTGATAAAAAGAAGAAGGTCACCCAAGCACAGTAAAAGCGAGTAGACAATTTATATTGCATTACAATACCGGTAGAACATTGACTTCCTCCCTCCAATGTAGCTTAACTTGCTACATAAAGAAGATGAAATCCGCAATTCTGTGAACCCTTGATTCATGAATAATGATTTAATATCAATTAATGTCTCGATCTGCTACGACTCCGTTGTCGCTTCGAAGATTCTTTGCCACGTCGGCTGCCCTTGCTTCGTTTGCGACGACGACTACCACGATCCCTGCTCCTACTTCTGCCGCCCCTTCCACTCGACTCCTTTCCTTCTCTCTTTTTGGAAGAGGGCCTGTCCATGACACTGTTGTTGTCATCTGGACTACGGCTCCTGCTGCGGCTCCTACCACCAGATGGCATGTCAGGTAGATCTCCAGCTTCGTTACCCGCTCTGCGCGGTGGAGATCCTGCACCATCACGCTGACGAGAACGGCTCCTACTCCTGCTACGGTAGCGACGAGAAGATCCCCTGCGCCTGTCGTCATCGTACCTCCTCCGATCATCTTCGTGTCGTCCACGATGTCTATCTTCGCGATCTCTGCCACGGCTATATGAGCGTGAGCGAGACCTGCTGTAACTTCGAGACCTGCGGTATCTTCGGTCTCTATCACGACGATAGGACGGACTGCGGCTGTAAGATCGCCTTCGTCCCCAATCTCCACCTCCGCCACCACCTCCACCCCAACCATAACCATCTCCCATGCGATCCATGTCCATTGGAGGTCCATATGGCCCACCCATAGGAGGAGGCATGTAAGGCCCTGGTCCATAAATGCTATCAGGGGGCGGACCACCCATCATTGGTCCCATGTGATTGCACGTGCACCAACGTGGGCTGTAACCACAATTATGGCATCTCTCATTTGATGGAGGAGGTTGATTACCGCCCCCACCGCCGCCGCCGCCGCCGCCACCTCTTCCCTTCGCAGATCCTGCAGAGTTACTTTTAGCAACCTTCAAAATGCGACCATCCATCTCATGAGAGCGCCCAGATTCAAGGGCAGCGTTTGCAAATTGTTCCGGCATTGTAACGAATCCAAATCCTCTAGAATTTCCAGTATCCCGCTCAGTTGGGATGTGACACTCGAGGACACTATTCTTGCCATACAAGTTTGTGAAGAAATCATAGAGCTGATTGGGGAGAGTTTTGTATGAAAGATTCCCTATGTGTAATTTGATAGCTGGTGGACGCCCATCCTTTTTGTCCCTGCGTCGGTTTTTGTTGCCGTTCCCTTTTTCGTCCTTCTTTTTCGACTTGCTTTCGTTATCACCCTTTGAACCTCCCTGTCCTCCTTTGCTCTGAGGAGCCGACTTTATTTCCACTACTGCCGGGGTGTTGTCAAGAGTACATCCAAGCTCTTCCAGCTGCTGCTTGACATTGTCGAGGAACACAGAATCATTTGTCAATGCGTCCAATGTGTTCTGAAGCGATCGCACATGCCCATCGTACAGCGTCAACGCGCAACAATCGGGTGCAATCGCGTAGTAGCGATCTTCGACTTCCATTGAACTGTTGTAGGCGTACGTATCAAAAAACGTTTGCCAGCCCATAACAACACCAGTGCTCTCTCCATCCACTCCCATCGAATCGCCATCACCGGGTGCAACATAATTCAGCCCACCAGAAGACGCTTTTGCCCAAAGCTGAACGTTGTTGAAATGATCCTTCATACATGAATTCAAACTCTGAAGCAATCGTTCGAGTTTCTTGGCATAGAAGAAACTGAGATACATGCGCACGGTGATTTGATTAGCTCTGTCCAACGTTAACCCATCCAACGGACGCCCACTTATCGGAGCAGCAGAAGCAGATTTTCGATGCCACTCAAGAATTTTCTCCGGGGGGAGTGCCGCAACCACTGCAACTGGGAACAACACCTGATCAATCTTGCCACTATTCAGTGCCCAAAAGGTAATTTTCTTCCCCTTTTTAAGTGCATCCAACGTTTCATCATTTTTATGTGTGGCTTTGCCTAGCATTGCAAGCCGTTGCTCAGTCCACCATGACTTTAACGAGTCAGCGTCGGATGACTCAAACACCAGCTGCGAAGGAGGAATCCCACAACTATCCGAAACGGGTTCATAATCTTTTGGAGGATCAACGCCTCCTACACCATCTACTAACGCCCACGCAATCTTAACTTTGTCTGCTGTATTAGACATTTTCGCGAACCCATATTTCATCATGAAACTCTCGTTGTCTAACGATCCATAATTTCGATAGATTTGCAAGTGTTTCTTAGTCTTCTCCTGCGTGATGGCTTTCAGGCGCCATGTACTAGGATCCTCCTCTTCGTCGGAATCGCTGCTGTTCCACTGAATCTGTGTATCCGCATCGTTTTCATGATTGACCATATCCAAAAATGGCACCATGACGCCGCAGGATTCCCACACATCTAAACTACTAGATCCTTTCGAAATAACCCAATTCGGCAGCGATGACGAAGGTAACGCTCGAGATTCGAACACCGCCGCTGCCCATACCCATCGATCCCAAGTAATCATTCCAGGTGAAAATGTAGAGGGAAAACGCCACAGCAATCCCGCCTCAACAAGTGCAATTAACTCGGCGGCCAATTGCATAGTCTGAGCAGCAACTTTTTGAAGAGCGGGCATTCCGGGGATGCATCCCGCTAGGAGTGCAAGTTCATTACGCTTCCAACAAATAGGTGCGCAAACAGAGCAGGGGAGTGTCCTAGCATAGGGAGCAAATGTTTCCACCACATCTGTTTCTCCTAATGAATCTGACGTTCCCACCGGAGGGTTCTCCATATTGGCAAATCGCTGCTGGATGAGGAATGCAAGAAATGGTGCTCGATAGGATATTGATTTGGCCGCTGCCAATTTGTTTGACAAGTTATCCCCATTTTCAGTCATCATTTGCTCTGCCTTGGCCAGTGCAGTCTCAACCTTTTTCCTCTCTTGTAAAATTTTGACTAACAGTTGTGGTCCCCTACTACTGACAGTCTTGCCCATTTGTACCTGTTCCAATCGACTCGTGGCATCAAATGCACCCCAAAAATTGATCTCAATTTCATCAGCACTACCGCCGTCAGTAGGCGTCGCCATGCACTGCAACACTGCCTGTCCCGCGTCACTCGCCGAGATAACATCAGGGGTAATCATGGCCGATAATGGGACAGAGAAGGCCACCTCATCCTTCTTTAGTTCCCTTACCGTCCGAACCTGACACCCAATGGTGCGATCATACATGGCCCTATCCACCTGTTGATCAATGGCACCACATCTTGCCTCCTTATTGTTATTCCCCTTCCCGCCACTGGCAGTGGCGCTGCCACCACCGGTGGTACCTCCACCAACTGCACCACTTCCTCCTCCTCCTCCCCCCGCCCCTCCATCAGATGACCCAACCGGTGTCGCGGCGGCCGGTTGAGGTTCAAATGTTAATATGGGAGCATTACGACTGCCATCAGTAGCCTCGCCGTTCACTACACAGAGTGCCCCGTGAATTGTAATCCCCGCTTGCTTTGTGGCCCATTTTCGAAATTTGATGAGGCGGGCTTTCAGTGAGGCGGCTCCCCCCTCAGCTTTATTCTCATTGATTATTTCGTTGTAGGTTGACATGGTGTTGTTGTGTTCGTTTGTGGTTTGTTGATTGTATGCACTTACTAATTTTTGAAATAATTTTGTGTGTCCGTCGTCTTATGTCCAACACTCCCGACGATCAGATTTTCGTCTTCTCGCTGGACAGGAGTCGGCGGGGAACTACTGGACAGCCAATATATTACCTCGGTCAAATAATACTGAGATTGATAAGTAGATGGAGGGTGCTATGGTATCAATTTTTCATTCAGCTGTTGATAATGCCAAACTCATCCATTTCGCGATGACATGACATACCGCATGAGTACATATTAGCCTGTGACACGCGATGAGTTTTGAGTTTGAATTTTGCGTCCACTCCTTTCGTGCGTACTGGAGTCCCAATTGTGGGAAAGACCCACCTGCCTCCCCCGCTCCTCAGAGATTCCAACCTCCCGCTAATATCGTCGCTCTCCTTTTGCTGTGAAGATGGAGATGAATGACAACGCAAATCAATGAAGAGGTGCCGAAATATGAGCTCTGTTAGGTAGATATGAACTCTTTCCTTCGCCTGGTACTCTTGCTCAACTTGATATGCCTCTCGACGGCAGGCTTGGTCATCTTTGGTTTTCCATCTCCTCGCTCTCGTCCACTGAAGGGCAGCAGCATAGACGACAACAACAATGAAGCAACAGACAATAAAGCTAATGCCTTTGAAAGCATAGTTAGAACCGTTTCGAAGAACAAACAGTGTGAGTTACTATAATCGATGAAGATATATAAATATTGTCTTGGATTCCAAACACCTCTCATGCTCACCAGTCTCTCTATCACAGATAAATTTGGAGACCTTTCGAAAAAAGTAGTCTCATCCTCAACCAAAGGCGTCGAAGAAGTTGTGAAAAAGGTTACCAAGAACGACGATTACCATTTTGGGGACATAACTCGTGGTGCTGTCGGGGCAACAACATCTGGATTTGAAAATGTGGTTCGATCGGTGATCAAAAATGAAGAGTGTGAGTAGTTATGATCTTCTCTAGAGTTCATATCATTATTTGTTTTCGTTGGTCTCAAACCCTACTCACTCTTCATTATTTCTCCTACGTTCAGATCGCTTTGGTGATTTAACAAGGGGTGCAGTTTCTACAGTACAGCAATCTACTCAGGGTATACTGACATATTCAGAGAAGACTCTTTCATTAATGCGAGAAGCAAATATCCACGAACTCGTGCAGTTGCTCAATTACTTTTGGACTCATAACATGAATTATGAAGAACGCGTGGAGACATTTACGGTGTTTGTATACCTCGGCGCAATCATGGTGTTGTCGTATAGTTTCATTGCCAATCTAATGCAGGGAGTGATCTTCGCAGCGGCTTGGTACAAGGTTGCAGCCGCAAGCGGACAAGCACCATTAGCATCACCACACTTGTGGTCAAGCTTTCTACAAACTCGATCCATGTTAGATTTCGTATTTGGCGGGCCATTCCTCCCTGTTCGAGTTGCTGCAACAATACCTTGGTTCTTCAAGTATAGAAAGCTTGTCGTTCGAATGGCATACATATCACCACTGAGAGAAAGGTATCCAATCCTGAACAGAATCGTGTCGCTACTAACTTCGTTTGTGTTTGCAAACTTGGCGTTTACTGGAGGGTTTACGTATCTGTTGGTGAAGCTTGCCTCAATAAAAGCAGGTGTGATTCCACCAGCAATGCATGACTTTATTTCGTTTCCAATTGGATGATGACATCAGTGAACCTGTTCAGTCTTTAGATACATGTTGCATAGTTCACGGCACGGAATATGCACATTCTGCAAGTGCTTTGATTAATTTAGTCGTCGTTAGGAGCATTCCTCCGTACAATACGTCGCTTCTCTAAGCTTCTTTCTTCTTACCGACAGACTTACCAACCACCTCAGCTACATTCGCAAGAAACTGCACAAAGAAAAACACTGCTGCACAACACATGGTCGATTGCAATCTGAAGTTGGGCCCAGCTACAAGGTTGCCCGGATTTGGTGGTGGACTCAGCATATAATTCAAATTGATCCCATACTTTATTGATAAGGGAACTGCAACTCCAAAGTAAAACAGTGCAAAATATGCACAAGACAGTAACCACCACTTTATGAAGTTCACCACCAATCCATCCTTGCTTGTCGTGAGAGGTAGCACAGATAAATGCCCCCTCCTCATCAAGTAGATCGGATAGAAGATCAGCGCATAATGCATAAAGAAGAAAAACGGAACTTCCATAAACATCGTCAAATCCGATGTGTCGGGAGTAGCAACGGCGACAATTGCTAGACTTGTGTATGGAACAATGAGTTGGTACATGACATGCATTGTTTGTGCACTCATAGGCAAAAAGCATAGAGATGCCCACAAAGTCCACAAAACATTGCACGGCATGGCCATGAAGAGGATTTTACCCGGATAACCATTAAGTTTGTAAATAAGCTGGCAAGAGTATATGATGAATGTTGTCACTTTGATTGATAGCGGTGGCGTCAATTTTGCAGCATTTGATTTGGGGTACTGCGAAAGCCTTGGTAGCAGAGCGATAATTAGTAAGCTTGATAATGCAACGAATGCAATACATTCAATCACATGACGCTCTGGATCCAAGTACCAACTCCCCACCATGGCACGGAGTCCGTTTGGCAAATCTTTACAATACACGACGTGGTCAATGCCATATTCTCCGTTGGGCCCGAGGTAGCAGACATCCTTTCCTGTTTGTTCCGTACTGGGCGGCGGAGATGCCAGCAGAGATGAATTAATAGATTTGACGAATTCTCCTGCCAGAGATAGCAGGTGTTTATGATTTTGCATGTTGTTTGTAGGAGGGTATTGTCATAGATGGAAGATAACTATCATAGTTACGGCAGATTTCGGTATGTGCGATGCGGGTGCGGATTGCGGATAGGTGGGTGCAGATGCGGATGGCTGCTGGTGGAATTAAAGGAGGGCGTTTTTTGTGGGAATCTTCTGAAAGCTGAAAGAGCGATTGCTGGGCTCTTGGGTTGTGGTCTCTCCCTTCTCCGGGCGAAGAAGGGTTTCCATTGTTCCATCCCCCCCCAAAGCCCCCCAAAACAAAAAGGCTCCGGCAACTAACCAGACTTCCTTTCAGACAACGCTAATCTCGCCGTACCCCATGTTGATTGTTGTGAATAAATATTATTATTCTTTCCGCAAAAGCTCTTAATAGACCGGCAGATGCCTCGTTAGGGACACATAATAGTAAAGCCCGAGTACGCAATTAAGCCTCGAGATTCTTCGGCCTCTGTAACTAAACGACATGTCACATGCACAATTGCCCCCAGGCGGCGGTGGCGTTGGGGGCACCCTCATAGCCCCAGCTGGTGGTGGAATCGGCGGTGCAGCCACGGGCATGCTTCGCGAGCGGGAAGTTGTTCGCATCACGGGGAAGCAGGCGATTGTCTCCTTTTTGGAAACGCAGACTTGTTATTCGGTACTGAGAGCAAGTGGAAAAGTGGTGGTGTTTGACACGAGGATACCGATCCAATTGGCGTTCTATGCGTTGGTTGAACATGGTGAGTTATTTTCATGTCGATGATGATTCTGATGTATGACGAGTGCGCTGCTTGGAGGTGGGAGGGGGGAGCTGGGTGGTTGTGAAGTTATTAGATAAAAATATCGCTGTAGTCTTAACTGTCGTCGTCTCACCACTCTCCTTTTTATTCTCCCCCGACCTCAACGAACTAATAATAATAGACATGCAAGCGGCACCTCTTTGGGACACGAAAAAATGCCAGTTTGTTGGGATACTCACAGTAACAGATTTCATTGATGTCTTACGTTATTATCGCGAGACCGGAGCAGATGTCATCACTTTGGCGTCACGCAGCATCGGGGATATACTTGCCGATGAGGATATATTAAGCACAGTTTTGAGAAGGAACCCTCCCCGACGTTTTGCAACTGGGGAACCTGTGGGGGCAGATCAACATGCTTTATTTCTATCTGTGGATGCTGATGCTACTTTAGATAGGGCATGTCATCTATTGCACGATGAGACTCTTGATTTCTTACCCGTGTTGCTCCCCTCGGACATGCGTGTGTTGGCAACAATTACTTACACGTGCATATTGGAGCACCTTGTTAGCAATTTCCGTGAACAAAGGCGGTTATTTGATGATACCATCTACGACTTGGGGATTGGGACTTATGGGGAAGATGTAGTCGTAGCACATCCACAACAAACATTACATGAAGTTCTGCATCTAATGCACCTCCACGGACTTAGCGCCATCCCAGTGGTAGAAGAAATCACAAAAAAGATACGGGGGGTTTATTCTAGGAGTGATATTACATTCTTAACGAAAGCTAGTGATGCAGAAGATGCGGTATCAAACTTAAATCTGACGTTGGAGAGTCTAATGTCGCAGCAAAGAACGGATGTCACAACCCCAGATGCGCTACATACATGCTCTATGCGGCATACATTGCAGTATGTATTTGAGTACTTTGCACAGTGGAAATTTAATCGCCTCATATGTGTGGATGAAGAGGAGAGAGTTGTCGGGGTTGTGAGTGCGAGGGACTTGGTGGCTTACTTCTTGTAACATGTTGCTGCAATTACAAGTTGAATTTTGAGATTTAGGAACTGTTTGTTTTGACAGATCATGCGTAATAATTGATACATGTGCTAATGTGTATTATAATTTGAATGTCAGTCTCCAAACTCCAAACAAGCTCATTTGCTTTTTCTATGTTATTATCGTTGCTGTGATTAGTTGCATTAATTTACTCACAGTCCATACGAAGTATCGATATCTTCACCCAATCCCAAAGGTATTTGAGGTAGCGGAATGGAGGGAAGATTTGGCAGTGTAACAAACCCATCCACAACTAAATTCTGACTGAACGCAATGAACCCAGCAATAGCAAATAAAAGACCCAAGAATGTAATTTCCTTCGGAGATGGCGAAAAGGGTGCGAGTAATCTCGCAAGATAGCTAGCTCCCAACAAAACAGTTACACCCGTTGCGACTTCTAATCCTAATGCAACAGTACTGGCATCACCGCTTGTAATCATGGGGCCCGACACAGCACCGAGAACACCAGCTGCAATTGCAGCTGGTATAAATACCTTTGCATTTGAAAACGAAGGAGCTTGCGCAAAGGACCATAGCGCCTCACCCAAAGCAACGGCAGCGAATCCATAGTTTTCCTGTCCAGCAACCAAAGCTACAGTGTCAAGATCAGCAACATTGAGACTGGTGGAAGATGAAACTGGTGGCGTAACAAGTGAGTTTTTTGGTGTCGATCTTGCTACCACCGGCTTGATCGTTGAAAAGGCAGAGACTGATTGAGCCCAAATAAGAAGAAACGCTACCGATTTCATGGTTTAGTCAATTACAGGTGAGAAAAGTGAAGTATTAAGAGGTGTGCGGATTATTATATCGATCCAACTGCTTCATTTTTATTCACTTCCACGTCAATCCACGTGCCACAGTATGGTACCTACTTACCTTACTTGGTATGTAGGCCACAGCCAGTGCTATGTAGGTAAGTACGTGCATTTATGTACATAATTCTATCTATCTATCTATTTTAGTTTCTACACACGTATGTATGTCGTCCTATTTACCACAAGTCACCGAAGATTTGGACTAAGTATCCACATGATATCCGGTTCATTGACTGGATTTCCTATGATGTCATTCGTGATATGTATGGTACTTCATATGTATGGTACTGAAAAGTGAGACAGTTATTGTAGTAGGTAAGGCGCTCGCTCATCTCAACGGCACCGGCGAAGTTGGTGTGGGGATAAGCAATTCTCTTTATTGCAGACTTTTAGGTGAAAGAGAGGTGAAAGGTCAGAACAATCAAAGCAAGAGTTAACTTGATGCACCTGATATTAGCGATAAAATGAACGGCGATGATAATTCGGTTATTGACTGGGACGAGGCCATGGAACAATGTGGCGACGATGAAGACTTTTTGAGAGAGTTACTGTCTGATTTGAATGGGGAAATCCATACCCAAATGGTCAAAATAGAAGAAGCGTTAGAGGTAAGTCGTTGGCCCTGGGGATAATAGCATTTCCGACTGGATGTGGAGACGCTTTTATTCAATAAAATGTATTCCATCAAGATACTTACTCACCTCCTAACTCTGATTTAGTCTGTGAATGAACAGTCGTTTCTCCCCATTATGCGTGCCTCCCACGTAATCAAGGGAGCATCCTCCAATCTCATGTGCAAACAACTTCGAAGAACTGCAACCAATTTGGAACAAGCCGCGGCAGTTGCCAACGGAAACGCAGATGCTGCATCGTCGGAAAAGGCAGTAAAAGAATGTTTTGAAGAGTTGAAGGCCGCGGTGGATGAATATAGAAAGTTTTTGAAATCTAATTCTATTGATTAAGTTATTGCTACTATGAAGACATTTGTTATTCGGGAGGGTATTGAGACAACAACGGACTGGGTGCTGCTTCATTGTTTCTATGTACTGTGTCGAAATAGGTTGAAAGTAATTAAGACTATGGTTAATTGAATGCAAATTTCGGATTAATTTCTACTCGGACACATCTCTAACCTCCATGAATTCGAACCCAATCTAGCGATGGATCATCTGCCCATCTCCTCCACCCTGGAGACTTGAGTGCACCCGAGAACATGTTGTGATTATAACGCGCATCACTAGCTTATTAGCAAAATAATTTTCAATACTGTGTGTCAATGAAGGACTGCTTTGTTCTCACCCATTCCGTTCCACTGTTCTTCCTCTCGCTAAGCATGTCAATATCATTCGCATTGATAAATGTCTGCTCTGCTCTCACCCATTTTTCAGTGTCGCGTTTCTCTGGTGCTGTGGCTGCGGCAGCAGTGGCAGCAACATCGTGCAATCCGACAGTCTCTCCATAGTTCACACTTCTCGGTGCACCACTTTTCGGTGCACCCTCCAATTCCTGCAACCTTGCTTCCAATTGCTTCACTTTCGTCTCCAAAGCCTCCATCTTGGGAACGAAAGCTTCCCAAGCTCTCTCAGAGTATTTTCCAAGAACATCAACTTCTACATTGACAGTATCACCAACCTTCTTGGAAGGGAGAATGATCTTCTTTTGAGTATACTCCACCAACATGAACGTGAACCAATTCTCACCGTCTTCGCCCTCAGAATGTACATCACAAACAGTCAATGAGGTCCCATCAATGGCTATAAACCCTTTGGGAACAACATATCTCATGAACTCATAAGGAAATGAAATCTTGAAAAAGAGAGAGTTTTCATCAATCCATTGATCGATGATAGTACCCACATCATCTACATGTCCCTGCACAAAGTGGCCACTATTGCGCCCCCCGATCTCGGAGGCACGTTCCAGATTGACCCGTTGTTTACTCTGAGGAACGTATGTGCCCAAATTCGTCCTGCGCAATGTTTCTGGAGCTAATCCTACTTTAAATGTTTTTGCATCCTCATCAATTTCCGTGGCGGTGAGACAGACTCCGTTGACACTGATGGAGCACCCTAGATATGCTCCATCGAGGACGATATCACCTTTCAGCACCATTTCGGTTCCCTTGCCCTTGGATCCATCCCATAATGTCATGTCATCTTTTGTTTCGAGGGATATTACCTCGCCCATTTCTTCAATGATTCCAGTGAACATGTGACGTGTTATGGAAGATGAAGTGATGGTGGGGCCACCAACACGAAGAATTGACGACGGGGCGAAGCCATGGCTATCATGAGGCAGCAGAGATGATATTAGGAAGGCTGTACCCAGTATGAAAGACGTCATTTTGCTATGGAGACAAGAACAACGGATTGGAAAACGAGTTATGCTATCTTCAAAGCAAGTGTCTGTCCTCCCACAAAAAATGAAGCTTTCATTATTATATTTCAATGAACATCAGTGGTAGAGATAGGCAGCACAGTAGCATTATCGAAGCAAGCAGAGACTCTAAGAGAATTGACATCTCGGTCGTCGCAACACGCGGTAGTAGTAATGTCCAGCTTTATGCTACGCAGTGGCTCCGCCGCCACGCCATGGAGAGGTTTACTCAACGCAAACAAATCGTCGTCACAGCAATTATGCAACACACCTCAAATAATATTCTGTCGCTCCATGGGCTTCAAACCACGCCGAACTCCACCACCCTCCATTGCTGGAGTCAATCTCGCTCCTCGTTCCGACCCTGCATCTGCTCTCAGAGGAGGCAACGACAATGATAAAAAAAAGCTTGGCGGTCACGGCAGAGATCCAAATTGGACCTCACCCCATCACACGGATTATTATGGAAAAGTCGACACGTCAACGATGGATCATCCTCACTTGCTTCACGGTGATCCACACATGCCCATTCAGCGATTGAGCCGAGGAGCTGGGATGGTGGTCCTGGATCACGAAAAAGGCAAGAAGGCTAGAGAGATTTCGGATTATCGAGACTTGAATCGAAAAGAGTTGCTTACGAATTTGGTAGACGATGACGACGACGATAGCACGGATGCCTTTGAAGATGAATTAGATAGAGAGTATGGGTCTGAGGCTGCTGATGCAATCCGTTCACATTTGAACGATTTGCACAACAAGTTACACTCGTCCAAAGATAACACCTATTCTCCATTGGATGATGTGGAACATAAGTTCCGAACTATTGATCGCATTACCGCCGCGCCGGGATCGACGCAAGACTTGGCGTTGGCACGACGTGCTAGGACGGAAAGTCGTGAATATTTTCGTTTGGGGAGCATTCCAAAACAGCAGCTGCTGGATGAGGAGATGGATTTAGATGACATGATGGATGATGGTAACGACGAGATGACGACTTCGCAGGCGGAAACTGAAATTGGCAAAGGACGAGGATATGATGCCGCTGCTGTGTTTGGTAAGAATTCCAAGGTCCATTTCCCCTATGGCAAGGATTTTCCATCGCCTACATACCATCCTGATTTCCCCCAGGGCACCAATGTGGGAAACAACCCCAATGATCCAGATGAGGAGGAATGGATGAAAGAATTGAACAAACTTATTTACGAGGAGCAGTACACTGAGATGGGATTGGGAGAAATCGATAGCATGACACCGGTGAATATTCAGAAGGAAGATATGGACTTTTACATGAAGGAGAAGCAAAGGACAAAGCAATATAATATCCTTGAGAGAGATAATGAACATGAGAAGGATAGAGAGGAGAAGGAGGATGAGATTTTGGAAATGATCAAGAATGGGGAAGATCCAAATCAGGAGGCGTTTGGTCCTTGGTGAGTCGTTAAGTGTGTCCCTTACGTACATTATATTTTTGTGCTTGTGCACTTCTCTCACCTTTTACTGTCACAATTTCTTTGTTCAGGGGAGAATGTACAATCAAGGTGGATCGCGTTCAAAAGGTCGAACGAGGGGGCACAACAGTTCGCTACCGTGCACTCGTTATCGGCGGAAATGGTAATGGCGCTGCTGGGTTTGGAATAGGCAAGGCTCTATCTCCAAACGAAGCGATTGCGAAAGCATGCAAACATTGCAAGAGAAATGTATTCTACGTGGACCGATACTTGAACTCGGGCTTGAGTTATGACCTCGCAGGAAAGCACAACTCATGCAAAGTGCAACTAAGAGCAGTTCGACCGGACTACGGCTTACATGGACACCCATTGATTTGCGAGATATTAAAGTATGCCGGAATTACGGATGCCACTTCGAAGAGCCATGGTAATAGAAATCCGTACAATGTTGTGTACGCCACCTTTAAGGCCCTGATGACGCACGAGAGCCTGGAGGAGATTGCATTGAAGCGGGGCAAAAAGCTACTAAACATTCAGCGAGCAAGGAGGCTAGGAATCTAACTCTGCAAGTATAACAAAACAAACTTTTTACTACAAATTACCCTACTCGCCACTTTTCTCACAAAACACAAATACGCATTGCCACCAAAAGCACAAGATTCCCCACTCATCACACTTATTCACTCTCCTCAGCCAAAATTGCACTCATCGCCGCTGCTGAACTGAGTCCACTTGACGTGCGACGCTTATTGACCGGAGAAGAAACGACGTTTGTCTTCTTGATAGACATGGTGGGCTTGGAGCGCGGCATCTTCGTCGGAGAGACTTTCACCTTGCTCTGGAAGAGGTCACAGAGACCATCAATGTCGCAGGATGTGGGCCTGACGTTTTTAGGAGTGATTCTAGCCTGAAGCAAGAGATCTTCCTGCGGAGCATGTCTCAAACTTCGCAGCACATTTACTTCTTCACCGGACTTCGTCTTTGCCACAGTTTCGTACCTACCAGTTAGCTTGGATGATTCCGCTACACTGATGTGACTTGCGATGATAGAAGCAGATAGAAAGGATGCCATTGTCGTTGGTTGCTGTTGAATAGAAGTGCTGTTGAAAAAAATGAAAAGTGCGAGGAGATGAAGTTCGCTCATTTCAGCTCATTTTGACGAGTTCGCTCATTTCAGCTCATTTTGACGAGAAACATGTTATGTTTCGCGTATGTACGAAGTGCGATTGAATTCAAGCTGAAGCTTCATCATGGCCGTTTGCACTTCGTGCACATCACTTTTCGTTACAAAGCAACCCTGTCAACGAAGACAATTACCGACCAACCCTCTGCGATGGATCCCCTCAATCCCGTCTATGCGATGGTGGCTATGAATCTATATAGGCGTGCCTTCTCGCCCCTCCAACACCGGACCCGCTGAGGGCTTTGTGGACTCACCCATAGGTCGCCTGTCAAACAGCCAAGATGATCGTTCTTACTGTTTCCTTTACATCTACCATCTCATACATGTATGGTACTGTTCTGCGCTCCAGAGTATCAGGATAGATGCAAGGGCAGGCACGAAAACCGATTCGTCTTTGCTGTATCCATCTCCCCATCTTGAACAATATGTTGAGCTGTTTTCCTTCATACGGTGACCAGCAGCTTTTCTCTGTTGTCAGTGTTGAAGCCACGAATGCAGATGGCCAGGTGGGCATCGTCGAAAGCTTTCCTTTGAAGAAAGCGGGGGATGCCAGTGATATTGAGATTGGGCAAGGAGTTGCGTTGGAGATCAAGAGTTTTGGGTCAAGCGTGTTGCGTGGTCGCATTGTTTGCCAGCATGAAGACGGCGAGTGGATTGTCGAGTTTACCAACATGCGTAAGTTTAAGCTCCTCGAGAAGCAAGTTATGGTAGCTCGCAACCTCTTTGAAAAGGAAGTGGCTTACCTCGTACAGGCAAATACGCATGAGTGAAACCACTTTTGGAGCATCATCCGTGAAAGCTCGCAAGCCTGTTCTGGCTACTTACTGAAATCAACACTGACATGCATGAACAGCTCTTCGAAGAACATTACCACCAGAGTTCTTTGCGGAACTCCATAATTGGAATCGAATTCTCTGATAAGCGCGGTCGGAAGAGAAGCAGCCTCATGTTGTGGGAAAGCGTGCTCCGTAATCTCTCTATGAAGCTGTTTGCTGAAGGAGCCAAGCCGATCTGTATGGAAGTTGCCAAACTCGCAAGCAACGACGGTGACGTACCCAAGTATGAAGGAGTTTATTTTGTAGACCCTTTGCGGCATATCTAAAAACAGCATATAGAAATCTAGAGGATTTTTTTACAGGAGACCACCGAATACAACAATTTGTCGCTCAAGAAGATGTTGCGTACTATTAGTAAGTACTCCACGAGTCCGTTCCCAAGTATGAATGCGCTTAGTTTGTAGGGCCATTTGCAGTGCTTCTGCATCTAAGTAGCTTGTTTATCAATATATTCTAAGATTTGTACACGCCTTAAATGCTCTTCCCCTTTATCTCGTGGATTTCGGATATATTTATAGGGAGATTGAAGTTGTGACGATTTCAATTCACTGCTGCAACACTACGGTCTCCAATTTCACTTCTGTGGTTGTTTCCTTCTATCAATGTGGCAACCTTGCGTAAGAAGTTCTTCATCCACATGCTTGCAAAAACAGCCGCGATGGCAAAAATTGGTTTTCTCCGTAACAAAATTGCCACAGAAGCTGCCAGGCCAATGCAGGCTGTTTGGAGCTTTCTAATCACACGAAGACTCTTCCTACATTTAGAACAGTATTTTGCATGATTTTCCTAAAGATTGAATTGCAGATGAAAGGAACAATGAAGTTAGACACATAATGCAGGCAGTTTGGAAACATACATACTGCAAAAACTTCTGCTGCTCACCCAAGGATCGATTTGTTGTGCTCTGCTTAGAGCTGGGCCGGCAAATGCGCTTGGAGAAGGCTTTCCATAAAAGTTAACAGGGCCATCAGAAAGATATGTTGACCACCATTTCCGAAATGCGCTTATGGCCATATCCGATTTCGACGCAAATATATAATTCATATCGAGAAAAGGTTTCTTTCCAGCCTTTGCTGAACCAACTGCCACTGGTCCCCCCAGTTCATTTATCGAACTGTCTCTTGTGCGGACATTTCGTTCAGCATCGTGTAGCCAAGTATCACTGTTTAAGAATCTATTGGAGCCCGCATGTCCCAAAAATGTAGGAAAGAGTGGAATGTTTAAGAATTCAGGCATCATGATCCTGCATTTCCCCGGACTAACAGGTGCCACAAACACGAGTAAGTTGGCTCTCTCTTCCAATGATGTGCTGTTTACTTTTGTGCGATAATGATAAAACGCTGGCCGTTGAAACGATAACACCCCATCTCTCTTCTTGCCTGCCGAAATATCTAAGAAGGATGCCTCGACATGCGTAAAATTGTTTGCCAGGATTTTTATCTCAATCGGAACAGCATCATCTCTAGTACCCTGCAGAGAATGATGTGCAAAGGGGATATGTGCCGGATCAAAGAAATTCTCCAACAGCATGTCAGCAGAATATGGCAAGTCTCGCATGTAAAACACCTTGTTCTTGTCAATAGTATCTTGTAGATACGGGTAGTGACTCTCCGGTAACCGCTCAATTGGCCATGATTCTCCACATACTTCCGAGGGTATAAAGACAAACAGTAGATCACCTGCAGCATGAATGGGAAGTGAAGTTGCCCCACCGTCTTGTTTCAGTGCGGCGTATGTTCGATTGTCATCGAGTTGAGGAATTTTGGCAAGAGCTCCATCTTTTTCAAACTGCCAGCCATGGTAGGGACATTCCAAACACCCTGTATCTGGATTCACACGCCCTTGACTTAGTGGTGCCAATCTATGCGGACATGCGTCCACAAAAGCCGAGTATTGCAAATACTTATCACTATCATTTGTTGAAGTTTTATTGTTCCAAACGACCAAATTGAGGCCGCAGACAGTTAGCTGCAGCGGAGTTACATCAGCTAGATTGACTGCTGAGCCTAAAGGAATCCATGCCCCGAGTTGTGAAGGAGGTGGGTCCTCCTTGATTGAATTGATCTCGTCGTCAATTTCTGCTTGTGAAAGGAGTGAAAGTTGCAACAGAGGCTTGCTCTGTGTTATTTTTGCTACTCGACTCGAAGCCGTAAAAGCCAAGACATCTCGAGCAGCGAAAAGGAGAGTAAAGGGAGTTGTTTGCCAGTGCATTGCTATTCTTATCCATCAGCAGCCGCGTTTGGTCAGCAACTAGCAACATGTGCTACCATATGAAATCTCTCATCGAGAATGAGATTCAATAGCTGATTCGATGGCCGCGCGCCGCTGGCGAATGTGTAAGCGAGCCGAGGTAAGCCGAGGCAGCATTCGAGGGGGGTGAACTTTGACCTTCAGCTTATGGTGATCAATACTTTTTCGGCGACCAATCACTAACCTTTTGTTACTGGAGGAGTATTTCTCTTCATTGGGTAGACACTCGTGACGTCATCTGCTGCGTCGCAAACCGCAACGGGTCCCTCCTCGCTCCTCCGCTTATGGTGCTTTTTATTGCTCTCAATGCTCTATTGCGTTCCGACTTCCCTGCTATCCAGCCAATCCTCATCTCCAACTCGATAAGATGAACTACATCATGTTCTGCGGCACCGCCGCTGCCTCCATCTTCGCCAAGAAGACCGCTGCCGCCACCACTGATTCCTGCGCTCTCAAAAACTCTGCCTTCGTCTTTGTCAAGCCCCATGCCAACACCGTAGCAACTCAGGACATGGTCCGCGAGAAGCTCCTTTCCTCTGGCATTGAGATCCTCTCTGAAACTGATATTGATGGGAAAACAATTGACGAAAAGAAGTTGATTGATCAACATTACTATGCTATTGCGAGCAAGGCTACCATTTTGGCAGCTGATAAGATCCCTGTGCCCGAGGATAAATTCGAAGAAACTTTTGGAGAGAAGTGGAGCGACGTCTTGAAGGAAGGACGTGCTGCCAATGCCATGCAGGCTTGTCAGAAGTTTGGATGTAATGCTGATGAGCTGGATGCTGCATGGCAAGCTGCCAAGGTGGTCAAATTTGGGGGTGGGTTCTACTGCGGTTTGGTTTCGGTCAAGGATCAGAGTCCCTTGTACGTCTTCAATGCGTTCTTCATGGTCATGAGGTCCAAGTTTGTTGGAGATGGAGTTAGCATTCACTGCTACGAAGTTCAATGGGACCCAAAGAAGTTGAGCTGGGAATCCTTCAGAGGAGAGCTATTGGGACCTACCGACCCCAAGGAAGCACCTGAGGGATCAATTAGGAGAACCATTCTCGACTCATACGAAGCACTTGGTCTTAAGGATTGTCCTAACAAGGGTGATAATGGAGTTCACGCAAGTGCCTCTCCTTTCGAAGGTCTCGCTGAGAAATGCAACTGGCTCGGGGCGAATGTTGAGACTGATAGCTTTGGAAAGGCCCTCCTGGGTGCTGGACTCTCTAAGAAGACAATTGCCGAGTGGTCTGTCGATCCACGTGTTACCCAGCCTGGAGGTGATAAGGGAAGTGTTTTTGATGCGCTTGAAGATATGGATGTTGATGAGTGCCTCGCTAAGCTTGTAGAGCTTAATCGATTGAACGCGGATACGATCTAAGCTTAGTAGTAAGAAGTGTGTAGTCAATATTCGCGAAAAGTCAGTACCAGATACAGTTGACGTCGGCTGCTCCAACTAAATGATTTGTGGAGTTAGAGAAACAGTATATGCGACAAAATCGATTGTTACGTATCAATACCATCCATCTCTATGAGCGTACCATCACTCCGAGTAGCCTTGAAGCAGCTGTTACCTTCGTTCAAATTGTTCGCTTCTTCGATGATCAGATATATTGAAGAACGAACATGACAAGTATTACACCTTCATCCAATCCTTGAGGGAGTAGCAAATATTTGCGTATCAACTCTTTGCCGTCAAGAGACTTGATTTGTTGAATCTCAGGACGATTCCAGAACTTCTGCTGCCCGAACTCTAACTTTCTTATAGCAGTGTTTGGTATCTTCTATATCTCTTCTGGACTGTGAGCAACTTGTTCAAATGTTGCATCTTCCTGTGAATATCTAGATTGATCTCTGCATCGCCCTTTGACTTCGTGCTCGTTTTGTGGCTTCCTCGACTTCCGCTTAGAGGCGCTCGCGCTCGTGGAGGTTGCCCTCGTCGGCTGCGATGGGGCATGTGCTGGTGACAGGTTGAAATTGTGAATGACGCTCGTTAAATCAAAGTTCTCTACTCCACGAGAGAAGAACGATTCCCGATGCCGCTGTGGCAGATGATCGGCAATGACTGCTGTCTCGGCCTATAGAGAGCGGTGATAATGTTACTGCTGTTGAAGGTGATTGGAAACATTGGGTTGGTGGTCCGTTGTGTTGGACTGTCGTTTCTGAAGGAAGAGATTTGTGTCTATGATTCTCTTGAAGGACCGCCGTTTGACCCTGAAATATTTTAAAACTTGCCACTTTTTCTCCAATCTTTCGGTACCACCATTGACAAACTTTCTCTGCGATTCCAAATGCCTCTGCGGCAAATGCTCCGGAGTTGTGAGTGGTAACAACTTCTGGGCAACGGCCATAAACGTAGACGACAGCAAAGTTGGAAGGGTGTCAACGATGCTCGCCAGAACGTTGTCTGGGACCAAAAATGACCATTCGCCTAACGTTGTTCTCTTTCCGTGGCTGGCAATGCTCGTCGGAGGATGCGTCTACTACCTAATCAGCAGGTTCAAATTCAAGATGCCGTACACGGCGTTGATGTTCATTATAGGAGCAGTGATGGGGTATTGTTCGAAAGAGAGCTTTGGGCACAATGCTGTGACCGAGAGTACTGCAATGTGGGTAGGAATCGACGGCGAGGTACGTTTCGACTCTACTGAACACTTTTGTTCTCCTTGCGCCATCTATGTGCCGTGCGTGCCGTGTTGATGAGAGTATAATATGATCTAAGGCAATAACTTTCGTTTCAGGTGTTGCTTCTCTCCTTCTTACCAGGGCTACTCTTCTTGGACGCGTATAGCACCAACGTGTATTTATTCAAGCAAGCATTTTCCCAGATACTGGTATTTGCGTTCCCAATGAGTCTATGTGGGACCATTCTCACGGCACTCGTCGCTTACTTCGTCCTTCCATACGGATGGTCTAGTGACCTGTGCATGCTCTTGGGATCCATCCTAGCTGCCACTGACCCAGTAGCAGTGGCTGTCTTGCTGAATGAGCTTGGTGCTCCTCCGAGGTTACGGACTCACATTGCTGGAGAGAGTCTGCTAAATGATGGTGCTGCAGTTGTCTTTTTTCAGATCTTTAGGGCTAGATTCGTTCACTCAATGGGAATTGAAGGAGTTGGCGAAGAAATTGGATGGCTTCGGGGCATTGTCATGTTTCTGAGACTCTCATTTGGCGGAGCAATCATTGGTTGCTTCTCTGGAGTGTTGTTGGTCGCGATTTTGTTCAATCTAAATCGCCGGCTGTCTCGTGAGGAATGCGTCTTTCAAGTATGTGCAACTATTTCTATCGCATATTTGTCGTTTTTTACATCAGAGGTGCTTCTTGAATGCTCCGGCATCCTTGCAGTCGTGTTCTGTGGGGTCACGACAAAGTCTTTCGGAGAGACAGTAAGTGACTAATTGTATTGCTTTTGTTACAAGATAACTTCGCACAAATTCTCACTACATTCTTTGCTGCAGCTTTTCAACGACACACACTTGACTCATGACTTTATCCAAATCTTCGAATGCCTGTTGAACACTACCATTTTTACTTTGGGAGGCGCTGTATGGGCTTCTGTAATTCCACACTTCACTGGATCAGACTGGCTGTACCTATTGCTCTTGTATGCCGCAGTAGTTATAATCCGCTTTGTTTTAATGGCTTTCTTCTTTCCTATTACTTCTAGGATAGGAGTTGGACTTTCTTGTACGGAGATGATATTCATGTCATATGCCGGCTTGCGAGGTGCAGTAGGAATTGCATTAGCTCTGCTCCTGAGTGCAGAAGTCTTTGAATATAGTGAAGCTGGCAGCCTTTCTGAGGATAACCGCCGACAGTATCAGCAGTACGTTCAGAAGCTTTTCGGCATGATTGGAGGAGTCGCCTGCCTTTCTCTCATAACAGCCGGACCAACAAGCGGGCCTTTGCTTCGAGCCCTTGGTCTTGTTACTCCAACAGAGACACGCTCAAAGATGGTTAGCAATTACGAAAAACACTTGACCAAGGACATTCTTGTGGAGTTTATGAATTTATTGAGCCAGAAGAGATTCGAACATCTCGACTATGGAATAGTTAGAGAGCGTGTCTCTATCTTGAGAGACGTCTCGCCTGAGATCTTTCGCTCTGCCATCGAACTTTACAAGAGGAAATTCCCCGGTAAGATCTTGCCTAACATTGAGGGTATAGCTGCACATATTACATCCGATGACAGCGGGTGCGTGTTGGACGCCTTCAATGCAGTTGAAACGTGCGATACAAAGCGACCACCGCCAAGGGACACAGTTTATTGTTTCAAGGATTTACCTGACGAACAAACGCTCGTCGAGGAACGCAAGCTCTTCATAGAATGCGTCAAGACAGAGTATTACAATCAGCTCACTTCAGGCGAGTTAGATTCAAGAAGTTCAATTCCTTGGAGTCTACTCCATAGCTTAAAGTGTGCCGAAGAAGCGGCAGCTAACGGCCTGCCAATGAACGACTGGGCTGCATTAGAGAGGAGCAACTTGCTTCTCTTCGACAAAGCGCTTCATGCTTACAGGGTTGGAGCTCTATGTAATCGCCAGAAAGGTGACGAAGATTTTTCTCGAATCCGAACGAAAGTTCTTTTATCTCTTTCCTTCATTAAAGCCCATACTGCAAGTCAAGTAACATTCAAGGCCGAGTTCGCCTCGGTAGAGAAGCAATCTCTTTCGTTGACAGAGAAAAGGGTACTTGATGAGAGTAGGGAGCAAGTTGCTAAGGCTGATGCTTTAATCAACGCGTTCGACGAAAAAGATGTGAATGCTATAAAATCGCAGTATGCTTGCCAAGTCCTGCTGCACAAGTCAGCGCGGTACTTTGAGCACCTTGCGCATAAAGGACTCGTTGTTGAAAGAGAGGCCAGTGTGTTCTTGGAGAGGTTCGAAGAAGAATTGAACAAGTTGCGTGCATCATCCGAGCTTCAAGCAACGATTCAGGATGTGAAGCAAGCTGCAACTCTTGACTCTGTGCTGTAAGCGGTACATGACAAGTCTTGTATTCAGTAGTTGCACTGCTGCTATTTTAAGCATTTCGTTGGAATCTCCATTTTACGGCTGCTTTTTTCTTTGACGAGTCTCTGGGGTGGAAAATACTTTCACAAACAAGAACATCGCCGCCTTCCTCCACGTAGCGAAGGGACTCATAATCTCCCTTCTTTCCTCCACGCAACACAGACCGATGCTTCGTGCCTCCACATTCCCACCATGCTTCCGCATCGACATCTTCCGAGTCTGCTGTCTTGATAGACTTCTTCATGTGTGAATAATCTGTCTGATTAGACTTTGTTTCGAAATCAGGAAAACCGGATGCAATTAATGTCCTCTCCCATGCACCCTTAGGATTAATGCCCTTTAGATACAATTCTCTTCCGTTGTCAGATTGTTTGGTGATTTCTGTTGTTCGACTTATCAGTGAGCACGCTACTCCACGGGTGATTCGATTGAAACCAAGATCTGTCAAATACGTATCATACTCTGTCTTGAATGCGTCATCTGCAATCAATGTCCAGGATCCCGATAAGTCGACGCCTGGCCGGCACTGAGCCCAACGCTCATGAAGATGAGCTTCCATTTCCTTTTCGGATAGAGGTTCGGATCTATGTTGTTCCTTATCACCTCTCAATGCTGTGACAGGAACGGTACGTATTGAAGGCATTGCCGACAAAGGGACACTTTCTGACCTGAGTAGTTGCGCTCCAACCACAGACTTGGTTGCTGAGCCTGTAGACTGGTTCGAATCCATTCGTTGTACAGGCTTGTGCTCATCCTTGAAAGACACTTTCTTTTGTGGTGGTGGTAGAACAGTCTTCGTCTTTGATGATGATGACTTTTCTGGAGAAGAAAAGAAAATATATGCAATGAAAGCGTTGACAAGGACCAATACTTGCCACCACGAAATGACGAGAAACGACGTAGATTCATGCGTGGCCGTCAGATAAAGGATGGATAAATTCACACCCACAAGAGCTTGGTACAATTTCTCCATTGGAAGGTTGATGTCTGATACGATATTATCAGAAGAAGTCTGAGTTGGTTCTGGGAACTTTTCAAGTGCTTCAGCAAACGAAGATTTCTGCCCAGTTGGATCGGTGGTCGTTGTCCTCTCATCATCTATGGGTGGTTTGTTTTTCTTTTTGTTACTTGACGCCATTAAAGCATCACGCACTCTGCTGAACAGCTTTCCCTCTCCTTCCTCATAGAGTCTATGAAACCCATGCACCCCCCACGTTCCCTTCTCGGCAGCCAATACTTTGGCATTGTATTCCTTGACACTTTCGTCTGCAACAATGTCTGTAATGGCGATTAGCCAGGCCAGCTGCGTTTTGCGATCCTCAAAGCACAACTTCCATTTGGTAGACTCTTGTCCCAACTCCGTAGTTTTAATGGATAATGCGTATGGGGTGGGTTGAGAGGTATCGCCGGGATAGGTAGCCGTGATGGTAGCCCGCTCAGGTAATATATTCAGCGTCCCTCGTGAGGTACTCTCATTAATTGCAAAATATGTGAGCTTGGTGGAGGTTAGAATAAAGTGTCGCTTCTCCCAAGACGAGCCGGCGCCGATTGTGGTGGAATATTTCCCAAAGCCGCTACGACGCTTCCAGGCGACGCCCGAGAGGATTATATCGTCGCCGCCCATAATGGCAGAGTATGATGTCTTTAATATGGCGTTATTCTTGTTGTCGTTTGATCCAAGCAGCAGGTCTAGAACAATGTCATCATTGGCCGGCATTTGTTGTTTTCATGATGTGGACGTGGACATGGCGCATTAAAAATAAAAAATATGGTACAGTGAGTCCATGGATATAGTCGGGCCCAGGTATAGTCGGTCCATGGGTATAGTCGTTTCC